>APFE031664400.1:7372-42037 GCA_000404065.3 Pinus taeda | reverse complement strand
AAGGCGGTCCACATTGAATACTGGATGCAGGCCAAGGAATGGGGGAATGTTGAGCTCAAATGCATTGTCTCCCATAGCTTTAGTAATGGTGTAAGGACCATATCGAAGTGGTCTCAGTTTCCGATAGGCTCTAGTAAGGTGTTCCTTTTGCAAATGCAACCACACTTTGTCACCCACCTGAAATTTGTGTGGCACCCAATGTTGATCATGTCGCTGCTTGTACTTGGCATTTGATTTCTCCAGAATGTCATGGACCTGCTGACAAATATGTTGGATGTGCTCAATGAAGCTGGTTGCCTTATCTGTTTCAGACTGAACATGAGCTGAATCTGTGTGAGTACCTGCAAATGGCATGGCCACATCAATGGGGCATAGTGGCTGGAATCCCAAGCCCACCTGAAAAGGGTTGTGCCCAATCGAGTTGTGAAGAGCTCGTTTGTAGCTGTGTTGAACATAGGGGAGGCTCTCGTCCCATGTGCGTGGATGCTTTGAGTTATACATGCGCAGAATGTGCACAATCATCCTATTGACAACCTCTGTCTGGCCATCAGTTTGAGGATGGAAGGCTGTGGATTTGGTGAGTTTGGTGTCTAGCATTGACCAGAGACTGGACCAAAATGTACTGAGGAACCAACTGTCCCGATCTGAGATGATAGACTGTGGGATCTCAAAGTGCACCCATAATCTTTCAAAGAAGAGCTTAGCAGTGGCTTCTGCTGTGATATTCTTCTTGTAGGCCACCATAATGGCCATCTTTGAGAACCTGTCAACGACCACAAAAACACAGTCATTTCCATGCTTAGTGGAAGGAAGGCCTGACATGTAATCCATGGAGATGGATTCCCAAGGTCGACTAGGGGTAGGCAGCGGGGCATAGAGGCCTTGCTTCTTGATGGTCGGTTTGGCAATGGCACACGCAGTACATGATCTGATGTACTTCCCAACATCCTTTCGAAGATTCGGCCAATAGAAATACTTTTGCAGCACTACCACCGTTTTCTCAACCCCGAAATGCCCAGCAGCCCGACTGTAGTGTGCTTCCCAAATCATCTTAGCACGCACGATGGAAGGAACACAAAGGTGACCCAGGTGGCATAAAAGGGCATCCTAGAGGTGAAAATCTGGAACATGCTGACCCTCCAAGAGTGTCTGGTATGTGTGGTCGAATTCTGGGTCGCTTTTGTAGAGAAGCCAATCAGAAGTCTCATGCCCGCAAGAGTTGAGCACGGTGGTTAGCGCCATGATCGGGGGTCGACTGAGGCAATCTGCAACATTATTGGTGCTGCCCTTTTTATACTTGATATTCAAGTGAAACTGTTGCAGGTATGTAGACCACTTCTGATGGCGATCATTCTGCAATTTCCCTTGGGTCTGTATGAAATGCAGAGGTCAGTGGTCTGTGTGAATGACCGTTTCCTTCCCCAAAATGTAATGCTTCCATTTCCGGCAGGCCTGTACAATGGAATACATCTCTTTATCATAAGTGGGGTACTTTCGGATTGTGTCTGAAAGTGTTTCACTGTGATATGCCACTGGATGTCCATGTTGAGTAAGGACTGCCCCAATAGCATAGTCAGAGGCATCTGTCTCGACCTCAAATGGTTGTTGCAAATCTGGTAACGCGAGCACTGATGCCATGCATAGGCGATCCTTCAACTCCATGAATGCCTTCTGTTGAGCTTCAGACCAAAAGAATTTTGCTTTCGTCCCGCCCTTGGTGACTTGACTCAAGGGCCAAGAAATATGAGAAAACCCCAACACAAACCTGCGGTAGAAGTTGGCAAGACCTAGAAAGCTGTGGAGCTCTGTTAGAGTGGTTGGAGAGGGCCAATCTCGGATGACTTGGACCTTGGCTGGATCGACATGCACCCCCTGTTCATCAATTATGTATCCTAGATATTGAACCTGGGTCATGCCAAAAGTGCATTTCTCCAAATTGGCACATAGCTTGTGTTGCCGTAGTGTTTGGAGAACCTGTCGGATGTGGTGGAGGTGCTCTTCCCAACTCTGGCTGAAGATCAGAATGTCATCCAAGTATACCATTACAAATGAGTTGGTAAATGGCCACAAGATGTCATCCATTAGCCTCATGAAGGTTGCAAGAGCATTCGTCAACCCGAAAGGCATAACCAACCATTCGAAAAGGCCCTCCTTGGCTTTGAAGGCAGTCTTCCACACATCGAAGGGTTCGATTGGCACCTAGTGATATCCTAACTTCAAATTGATCTTGCTAAAATATTTTTCCCCCTTTAGTTGGTCCAGGAGGTCATCAATCCTTGGGATTGGGTACCTATTATAGACAGTGATCTTGTTCAGTGCCCGATAGTCAATACAAAGTCTCCAAGTCCCATCCTTCTTCTATACCAGTATGATCGAGCTCCCACAGGGTGATGAACTCGGATGGATTTGACCTTTTTGCAGCAGCTCCTGAATATGCCTCTTGATTTCATCATTCTCCAGAACAGAGCGTCAATAGATTGGTCCATTGGGCAGCAGCGCACCTGGGGTCAGATAAATTGAGTGCTTGACCTGACAGTGCAGAGGAACCCCTACGGGGGAGGTGAAGATGTCCTCATACTCCTCCACGACCTTGTCTATCTATAGTTGTCATGCGGAGGAGCCCTGTCTAGAGGTCGTGGTCATCGTCTTCTTCTTTTCTTGAGGGCATATCATCAGGAAAACAAATTTCCCGGTTTTGGAAATGAGATTACTGCATTGTTTTACAGTAACCATAGAGATGGTGGTAGGCGGTGCTACCTCTGGTATCCTATACAACTTATTTCCCAAAGTAACAATAACAGCACGAGGCCTTGATTCATACACAACATGTTGCTTCAGCAAGTATGGTTGTCCTAATAACACATCACAAACTTCAAGGGGAGCAATGTCACAAAATACCTCATCTGTGAAGGGCTTGATGTTGTATGAAAGGTGACACTGTTGGCTCATGCGAAGATCCCGTCCTTGGTGCAGCCACCCGATGCTGTATGGTTGTGGATGTGCTGTGGTCGGTAAGCCTAGCCGCTTCATGACCTCTACCGAAATGAGGTTCTTTTGGCTCCCGCTGTCAACAATGAACTATAGCGGGGATCCCTTTACCCATATCTAGGAGTGAAAGAGACACTCCTCCTCCTCTGGATCTTCGGGTTCCTCCTTTTGTATCTTCATGTTGGCAATGGTGGTGTTGGGCTCTGCATCGATAATTTGCTTCCATTTGTCATTCCCCTTATTAGGTTTTGACTTAGAGTCAAAGCATGCATTTGATTCTAAAACCTTTAGCTCGGCCACCAATGACTGCTTGGCCCGACACTCACTTGTGTTGTGAGTGGAGCTCTTATGGAACTCACACCACTTTCCTGTGTCCTTTTTCAGCTTCGTGGCGCCATTCTTTTCTTGCAGCTTTGGCGGGTTGTCTTGGGCCGCCACACCTTGGCTTTGTCCTTTGTTTTGAGGTTTGGAGGCACCTTTCCCTTGTTTTGGATTCACAGACCCAAAGTCTCACTTCTTTTGTTTAAACTTTTGCTCAACCTTAACGACATATTGGTATGTCATGCCGAGCGAGGAAATGTTCAGGAATTCTATTTCTTCCTAGATGTACTTATGCAGGCAGCCATGGTATTTGAGTACCAAATGCTGCTCTATATCCTTGATACCCAACTTTGTGTGAAGGGTATGGAAAATATTGGTAAACTCCGGTACGTCTTGGTCCCTTCCCTGCCGTAGCGTGGTTCACTTTATGTATTGATCCTCATAGCTTCCGATAGGGTAGTACTGCTCCTTGATGGCATCCCGGAATGAATTCCAAGTTGGTGTGACTGAAAATAGTGAGCCTGTACTTTCATCCTTCTGCTTGCAATAGGTTTCCCACCAATCCTTGACGTGGGGGGCTGCTTTGAGAAGAGCAAAAATAATATTTTCCCGACTGGAAAAATCAAGAACAGAAAGATAACCCTATAGCACATTTAACCATTTATCAATGGCATCTACATCTATCTGACCCTTGAATATGGGGATTTCAAAATTAACTTGTACCTTAAATGGTGTGGTGTTTCCAGAGTTGCTTTTGGAAGCCGATGCGTCACCCCTGGGTAACCGTTGAAGGATCTGGGCAAAGTTGTCCATCATCGCATTCCTTTGTCACTCGAGGGCTTCTTCGAGCAAGATTTTGATAGGATCTCCTACCCCCTCATCTTTCTTTTCATTTTCCACGGGAGGCCGTTGGGATTTGCGAGGCTGGTCTTGCAAAGGTTTGACCAGTTCAAGCCTAACTCCTTATATCCCGACCTCGTTGGGGACATGCAAAGAAAAACAAAGAAGAAAAGTAGACCACTCTAATACCACTGATCCAGTTTTAAACAGGAACGCAACAAATAATAGAGATAACCATAAACATAGAAATGCAATGGAAATAATACTCCATTTCATTAATGTAAAATACTGAAATATGCTTACATACAGGAATGGAAATAAACTAGCTAGGGCGATGGTAGCTTATCCTTGAGAAGAGATGTGGTGGCTACATGCCTCTGAACTACATTACAATGAGGCTCAAGGGCCTTTTTATTATTGAACAATAAGAGAAAACCCTAAACAACCAAAACCTTAACCCGAGGAGATGTAACACCAAGAGTTTGTGGACCCCGTTGGGGTGAGTTGGACAGCCAACTTCCTAGGGTCACGAATTGGTCATATTATCTCTGTTTGACGTGCATGATAGCCCGTTGGAAAGATCTCTCCAAGGACTACGACAAAAAAGATGATTTTAGATGGAAAATCGCTAGCGGTAGATTTCCCAAAAAACGTTGTTTAGGGCCTCAAAACGGCTCCGGAAGTTCGTCATTTAGGGCCTCAAAACGGCTTCGGGAGTTTAGGGCCCGAAAAACTGCTAAAAATAGTAAACGGTGCTATAATTGACGAAACTGAAAAACTGAAAGAAGCACTAGCGGGGATCCAATTGGAATTAGCAGGTGGCCACCAATATCCACCTGGATCACATTGGCTCTTACAAATCTAACTTCACATCCTGATCAAGTGCAAATCAGGGAATTTGATGAGAGGGATTGCATAATTTTGGCTGACAGAGGTGACTAGCTAACTGTGGGAACTACACATTGTGTAGTCCCAATAGTCAGTGTGGAAGCTTGATGACTGGATCTGCACAATGACCAGTTCATTCTGGGCCAAGCCTTAGGAGAGACTTGACATTGCGTAGTCTTAATGGCCAAGGTGGGAGATTTTCTCTCGGAACTGTGTAGTTCACAATTGAAGATAGCCCATACCATGGTCCACACAATTCCAGAGGCCAAGCCAGAGGCTTGAGTCCCCAGATTGCGTAGTGCATGTTGTGCATAATGAGGTATGAGCGAGGGAAACCTAGATCTTCCCAAGGAAGTGTGGAAAAACAAGAAGATATTAAAGATGGTGTGAGGCTGAGGGAAAATATGACTAAATGTGAAACAAGTGTAGCAATATATTAAACTGAAGGAAAATGAAGCATGTGAAGGGACTCGCCACAATGACGACCTTTGGTGAAAAATTGGAAAACTCATGCAAATCTTGGGAAAGGCAATCTATAAATTGAAACAATAATCCTACAACCTAAAACAAGTTAAAATGTCAGTAGTAATGCAAAGAAACAAGTGAAACAAGAATCACACAAGCTAAACAACAATAAGCGACAGAAAGAGGCAAAAGACAATAAAAGAAAAATCACCCGGAAAATCAACGACGATGCTCTGAAGGTTCCTTAATCTCGTCGGGAATGCTAAAGCTTTATGATCGACTGTACAAATGAGCTCTAGAGGCATCCATTACATATAATTGAGCAAAAGGGAATTTATGACGTGCATGCTTGAGATCAAGGGAAAAATAAACACAAGGAAGAGACTTCTAAAGATAGCACAAGCGCCTCCTTCAAGTTATTAAAATAGATCCCTATCTTTTAGGGATGCTTTTTATTTTCAGGAATATTTCCATGCATTTCCCATAAATATTGTTAATTTCTTGGAAGGACTAGACAACTCTCAGGCTCATGCACTACGTAGTTTCTGAGCACAGTGAGGTTTTACGTAAATTCTAGGTTGAGTGGCTCTAGGATGCCTCTCTTGTTCTGTGCAATTTCCCATCTCAAGGCTAGTTGTCAACTAGTACTATGAAATTCCTGAGCTCAAGGCTCACTGGTATTCAGGACTGGGAAACTCCTGAGAGAAAGGCTATTTACTCTCAAGGATTGCACATTTCTATAAGGCAAGCCCAAAATTGTCAAAAGACTAAGTGAAGAGATTGGATTTTGGGTTAGAAAATAAACCAAGAAAACACAAGCCAAGGTTCTCAAGATGAGGCTCAATCAAAGCACAAGTACCTGGATCCATGTAAGATGAGTTGTTGTGGTTTATAAGGGAGGCTCCAAAATGAAGCGTAGGAAAAGTTTTGAAGGGAGTGTTGAAAATGGCAACAAGAAACTCTTGATTTAATTTTCCCTTGAATTGAATTAGGAGAAAATTGTAATTCCACATCACAAGACAACAAGAATGTGTTAACTAAGTTAGAAAGACTTACTTAGCTAGGTTAATTCACGTTTAGGGCCTAACTTGAGTCATGTGGAGTGGTTCCTACTTTTTAGGAGCCTAGACTGAGTTTAATTTGAATTGTAATAATTTAATTTAGTTAAATTGGGTTAAATTTAGTTAAACTAGTTCCAATTGTTGGAGGAACTAGTGGGAGGTCAAGCACTGGGGTGTATACTTTGTGATCAACTAGTTAGCTACTAAATCAGCCATAATTAACTCATACATGTGTGATCTATGAGTTACCCAGCTGAGATTACAATTCAAGGGCAATGTACTATCAATTGTATAATTATCTGAGTTGTACAAGTGGTGGATGTAGTTAGAGAAAGGCCTATATGGATTGTGTAGTTATGGATGAGGAATTTCCCTAAATAATAGGGGATAATTCCCAATGAAACAACAAAAGGAAATAGGAGCTTGGGCAGGAAGGAAATTGGTTAAATATGGACTAGAGTAGGCTTGTGAAGTAGTGATATAGATTATACTAGTGCTACCCAACTGAGATTACAATTCAAAGTGTACTATCAATTGTATAATTATCTGATTTGTACAGGTGGTGCATGTAGTTAGAGAAATTCCTATAAGGATTGTGTAGTTATGGATGAGGAATTTCCCTAAATAATAGGGGATAATTGCCAATGAAACAACACAAGGAAATAGGAGCTTGGGCAGGAAGGAAATTGGTTAAATATGGAACAGAGCAGGCTTGTGAAGTAGTGATATAGATTATACTAGTGCAGAGATTGTTCATTCTTGAACAAACATTGTATTTTTCCTCTATTTTTTTATTAATGTAATATAGAGAAGGCGTTTTGAGGAGTGGCTTTCCCCTAAATATATCCTCATTTTATCTGTATTAATTGATCCATGTCACATGTTTTTGATATTTTCTTCTTGATCATGATTTTCTTTTCTACAAAAGAGTAGAGTATATTCAAGTATACTATTTCAATAAATTACATTCGCAGTTTGAATCTACAAGGAATTTCTACACACTAGAAGTATATTGATTATTCTTTTTCTCATTGAAAAAGTAATTTGATTGTATCTGCCTCAGGGATTTTTCATCTGATTTATTTTTGTTTCATTTTTCTATTGCTTAAAAAGTGTTTTTCCCATTTCAATTTAGTCTCTAGTCTTATATGGATCTATAAGTGTTCTGCCAGATACAGGGTTTAAAATGATAGACTCAACCTGAGGAATTTCTGCCAGGAAACCTTTATTTGATCTATCTATACTGAGAATTATTCTTTTATCTTTCTTGTAGCTCTCAAATATGATATGACCCTTGGAGAGCTTGACAAGTATGAGGGCAAACAACGACTGGAAGAATTTACAAGATAAATATCCTCCTAAAAAAAATAGTCTCTTTATAAGATTTGTTGCAAGCATAATAATTTCTTTGTTGCTTGGTGTAGCTTGTAGGTATTGGTTCATTTCTAGTTGTCAGAATCTTGTTTTTGCCTTACAAATTCAGCTTCATGTTTTTATTTTAGTTTTGTTCATATTTCTTGTTTTTTAAGGTGTTGCAAGCCCTATTACCTAGTAAGGGTTTTACTGCCATTCTTTGTATTAGGGATTTCAGCTTGGATGGAATATTTTCAATGGATTTCATAACTTATATTGGGGCTCCAAGGCCTTAGTTAGTTGACACTGCTTGGGTATTCCATTCTGAAAGTCGAAATTGTCTTTCTAGTTAAATTATGTAAATTATTACAATATCAAGGGCATTTGTAACCCCTTATTAATTACATCTTTTAAATGTTATTATAGTTATATTGGACCGAATTTTTAACACCTATGGTGTGTCTTATTTAATTTACAAGAATTGGTTTTAATGTAGTCTTTTCCATTGCTGATAATGGTGTATAAGTTTCTTCATTAATTGGGCTTGAGTTTAGGTATTGTCGAACATAAAAGTATTAAAACATTATTATTTTGTCTGTTTACCATAATTGCTATTTGTTATCACTTTTGAGGCCTTCAAAGGGTTTACTCCTATAACCCCTTATTCCTCTTCGAGGTATTTATTTAAAATATAAATCATTTCATCATGTTGAACTCTATCTAACACAATATTGTATATACCATTTAACACATATTTAATTAAATTTGGAAAAATTATACTACAAGGCCTTCAACAACATTCATTCTTTTGTAAATCTCCATATTAACTTAATTTAAGATAAAAAAATAATTTTAGTAGTTTCAAACCAATTAGAGATCATGAATAGGTCAAACATGAGGTTGTTAGGTATAATAGTATCAATACTAAATATAAGTTTGAAATCAAACTCTTAGAAGCAATCGATTTAAGCTAAATCATATTTGGATGTCTAACATCCAAGAAAGATATTATAGTTATGGATAACGGACTATATTCCTCGATGTTTGAATTTTGTGTCCGACAACTCTAACCCCCTTTCCCACAACCTACAAGGGATTTTTTGATTGAATGATGGTGATGTGAGGATGTTAGTGTAATTGGGAAGGAGGTGTGTCCCTTGCATTGCACTGAAAATAGTCTACTAAAAAATTAGTAAAATGTTTTTGTACTCAATTTCCTACAGTCCCTTCATTCCTTTATGAAACACTAATGAGGGGGTGATCATTCATCTTCATAGAATCCAAGAAGCCACTAGAAAAGTTAGGCATTTTTTATCTAGTTATTTCAAGGAGGTTGGGAACCATTGATCTATCTCTACTTAAATCTAAGTACATCAAATTAGAGTTCTTAAATGGGTATTCAAGTCATTCGATTGTGATGGACAATGTCACAAATTGAAGTAAACAAGAATTAGTACAGTAGGCAAGGGGTTTCAAAGATTAGTACAGTTAATGGCGGTCCGGATATTGATATCTCCTTGTCAACATTGTCAAAACCAATAATAGTCTTGATGTAATAGTGCCAACCATTGTATGAAATGCCATGACTGACCATTAATTTCACTAAGAGGAGAAAATCATAAGAATTCATAATGGGGAATAAATAACTGTGAAACATAACTCATGGATTTTAGTTGAAACTTACATAAGTCCACATGTTCTTTGATTATGAAATACTTAATGTAAATACAAATACATTATCGTTAAGATATTGATTTTGAAGATTAAATACGTATTAAAAGGCATTAATCTATCACACTTGATTTTTCATATAAAACACTTAAAACTCATTATCAATTAATTCTAATTAGTTTTGTAAAGGATATATCTAAGGCAAAAAAAAATCTATAATGTGTTAGATTTACTTTTAGAAAAAACACAAGCCTATTTCCAACAATAACATTATCGAGCAAAAGAAATCTACCACACGTTAGATGTCATTCTATCATAAACACAAGTGCATTGCTAATAACAACATTGTAAGATGAAATAAATCAAACTAGTGCTAGATTTCCTTTAGCACAAATAATCACATACCAACATTATACCTTTAAACAAATCTTGTGCTTGTTAGAATTACTTCTAACAAAAACACGAGCATGTTTCCAGCAACACTGCAGGGAAAAATAAATATAGAATGTATTATATTTTCTTCTAGCACAACCACAAGCACATAACAAAATTGCAGGATTAAATAAATTCAACACAAGTTAGATTTACTTTTAGTGCACCACAAGTACAACATTGCAAGGTAAAATAAATTTAGTTCACGATAGATTTTCTTCTATCATAAATATAAACACCTTATCAAATATATAGCATTTAACACATATTTCATTAAATTTGGAAAAATTATACTACAAGGCCTTCAACAACATTCATTATTTTGTTAATCGCCATATTAACTTAATTTAAGATAATTAAAAAAAAAAAAAAAAAAAAATTAGTAATTTGAAACCAATTAGAGATCATGAATAGGTCAAACATGGGGTTGTTAGGTATGATAATATCAATACTCAATAGGAGTGTGAAACAAAAGTAAAAAGATTTAAGCTAAATCATATTAGGATGTCTAACATCCAAGAAATACATTATAGTTATTGATAATGGACTAGATTCATCTATGTTTGAATTTTTTGTTTCACAACTCTAACCCCCTTTCCCACAACCTACGAGGGATTTATTGATTGAATAATGGTGATGTGAGGATGTTAGTGTAAGTGGCAAGGAAATGTGTCCCTTACATTGCATCGAAACTAGTCTACTAAAAAATTAGTAAAATGTTTTTGTGCTCAATTTCCTACTGTCCCTTCATGCCTTTATGAATACTAATGAGGGGGTGATCATTCATCTTCATAGAATCCATGAATCCACTATAAAAGTTAGGCATTTTTGATCTAGGTATTTCAAGAAGGTTGGGAACCATTGATCTATCTCTACTGAAATCTAAGTACATCAAATAAGAGTTCTTAAATGGGTAGTCAAGTCATTTAATTGTGACGGACAATGTCACAAATTGAAGTAAACAAGAATTAGTGGTATTCTTTTAAGTACTGGAGGAAAGGGTTTTCAAAGATTATTACAGTTAATGGAAGTCTAGATATTGATCTCTCCTTGTCAAAACCAATAACAGTCTCGATGTAATAGTTCCACCCATTGTACGTAATACCATAATTGACCATTAATTTCACTAAGAGGAGAAAGTGATAAGAATTTTTAATGGGGAAGAAATAAATGTGAAACATAACTCATGGCTTTTAGTTGAAATTTATATAAGTCAACATGTTATTTAATTATTAAATACTTAATGTCCCGGATGCGGCTGATCTTTCCAGCACCTAATACGAGAATGGTCCGGCGGGGGGGCGCATGGATGCTCACCGCAGCCAGAAGGAGCTGCAAGACGCAACACTTAATGATTCACACATTAAACATCATTACAGCATTAATAGCCGAATTGCATTGTAATAATCGATTTGCAATGAAGCGTGGCATAATCTGCATTATCGCTCTTCTCATCAGTGTTTCCAGGCAAAACAAGGGTGAAGGTTCAGGCGCCAGAGACAGTTCAGAACACTGTCTGGCTCTGGTACGGAAAGTTAACAAAATCTCAAGCCTTCACACTCCTTTCCACCGGCTACGACTTCTCCCAGGTAGCAATTGTGTTGTATCCTCGATAATTGTTTGTTTCACTTCCATAGTTAATATCAAAATGCCCAGAGAGCGCCCCAGAATGGGAAGCAGGAGAGGCAGCTCTCGGGGCCGGATCCTTCGCCAGGCATCATCCACAACTTCGAACCTCTCGTCTGAGGCTTCAGACTATACTTTATACTGCTATCCAGCGACCAGGAGAGGGCGTGGCAGAGGAAGGGGGCAGATAATGACAGAGGTGAGCTTTCAGCACACCAAAACACACACGGCTTGCTTCCACCTCTCCTGTAGACTGGATATTTCCTCCTTCATTGTTTTGGTCACTGTTGAACTCGATGAGCAAGCTGGGGGTTCGGAGACAGCAGGCTTAGGAATTCCTTAGCAACAGAGGATGGAACACCGGACAGCTCCCACAATGAATGTGACTAAACAAAGATAGGATAATAGAGGTTGTCCAATTCAGAATATGCCCACTCAAGCTGGCCCAAGCGCTCATGCAGCAAAAGATAGCGCTAGAGCAGAGGGACATTCCGTGGAGTATGAAGAGCCAGAGCATTTTGGCTGTCGCATCATTGAGGAACAACCTCCAACTCAGCATGAGGACTGAACAGGCTTGCGTGTCCCTGGTTTTGTTCATTGGTCAAATGTGGTGGTTCATACCTCTTAGGTTTGAGTGTTTTTAGTCTTGTTTATTTGTCAACAGAGGATTTGTCTATCCTAAGCATGTAGTGTCTGGTAACAAGTCTTTACAACTCTTCTTGAGGGTCGGTTTCCCCTGCGTGGGTGGCATTCCATGTCAGTCAGTTAATATTTTGACTAAGGTGGCTTTCAAGTCAGAATGGAGTCATTGTCAGGATTCAGAGTCTTTAGTTTTGGACTCAGCGATTCTAAGTCCTACAACGAGTTTTTGCAAGTCTTGAGATAGTTAGTCCCCTGTGCACTGTCAGTATGCTGTTACATGGACTGGAACTTTTGAGACCCTTGTCTCGTTGTATGAATATTTTGTATTAATATAGAAGTAGACTAATTTAGAAAAAAAAAAATTATTAAATACTTAATTTAAATACAAATACATTATCGTTAAGATATTGATTTTGAAGATTAAATATGTATTAAAAGGAATTCATCTATCACACTTGATTTTTTATATAAGACACTTAAAACTCATTATCAAATAATTCTGATTAGTTTTGTAAAATATATATCTAAGGCAAAAAATATCTAGAATTTTTTAGATTTACTTTGGCAAAAACATAAGCCTATTTCCAATAACAACATTAACGAGCAAAATAAATCTAAGACATGCTATATTTCATTCTATAATAAACACAAGTGCATTGCTAATAACAACATTGTAATATGAAACAAATCTAAATAGTGCTAGATTTCCTTTAGCACAAATAATCACATACCAACATTATAGATTCAAGCAAATCTAGTGCTTGTTAGACTTACTTCTAACAAAAACAAGAGCATGTTTCCAGCAACACTGTAGGGCAAAATAAATCTAGAATGTGTTAGATTTTCTTCTAGCACAACGACAAGCACATAACAAAATTGTAGGATTAAAGAAATTCAACACATGTTAGATTTACTTCTAGCACACCACAAGTATATGTCCAACAACAACATTGCAAGGTAAAATAAATTTAGTTCACGATATATTTTCTTCTATCACAAATATAAACACCTTATCAATAACAACATTACAAGGTGTAATAAATCTAACGTGTGTTAGATTTTGTTCTAGCACAAATACAAGAGCATAACAACATTTCATGCTAAAATAATTCTAGCACATATTAGATTTACTTCTAGAACAAAAAAACATATTGTGAAGAACAATATTATAGGCCAAAGGAAGTCTACCACATTCTTGATTTTCCTTCATAAGAAATAGAAACAAAATTTCCAATAACAACATTGCAAAGTGAAGGAAATATAACATATACTAGATTTACTTTTGGAATAAACACAAACATATTTCTAACAACAATATTGAAGATCCAAAAAAATATATTGCATGCTACATTTTATTATATCACAAACAAAAACACATAGCCAACAATAACATTACAAGGTGAGGAAAATGTAACACACGATAACCTATTTCTAGTGCAAACAACCAAATTTCAAATAACAACATCACATTCTCGAAGAAATATAGCACAAGCTAGGTTTCCTTTTAGCACAAACATAAGAGCATTATCAATAAGGATATCACAAGGTGAAAAAGTTTAACAAGTTCTAGATTCTCTTCTAGCGTAAACATAATAACATAACAACATTGCAGCACAATGAAATCAAGCACGCACTAGATTTATTTTTAGCACAAACTTTAATGCATTGTTTATAACACCATTGCAAGGTGAAGGAAATCTAACCCGTGTTATATTTTCCTTAAGAAAAAACACAAGCACGTAACGACATGGTAGGGTAAAATAAATCTATATTGTGCTAGATTTACTTTTAACATAAACACAAGTATAATTCCAACAACAATATTGCAAGGAAAAATAAATCTACTATTGCTATATTTTCTTCTATAATATATACAAACACATTGTCAATAGTAACATTGCAAGGTGAAAGAAATCTAACATGTGCTAGATTTACTTTTAGCAAAAAGACAAGCATATTGTCAGTAACAAAGGTGCGTGCAAAAAGAAAACTTTCACCTATTAAATTTTCTTGTAGCACAAACACAAACACAATGGAAATAATAGGATGACAACAAGAATAAAATATAATGTGTTCTACATTTTCTTTTAGCACAAACAACCAAATTTCCAACAACAATATTGCATTGTGGGGAAAATCTAATGTGTGTTGTTTTGTTCTAGCAAAAACAGAAGCACACTATCAATAACAACATTGCAAGGTGAAAAACATTTGACGTGTGCTCACAAAAAATCACATAAGAACATTTCAGGGTGAAATAAATCTAGCACATGCTATATTTACCTCTAGCACAAACACAAACATAACACCAAAAAAAATGGAGCAATTCTAGATTCCCTTCTAGCTTAAACACTAGCACATTGCCAATAACAACATTGCAAGGTGAATGAAACCTAACATGTGTTAGATTTCCTTCTATCATAAACAAAAGCACATAAAACAATTATACATTGAAAGAAATCTAGTGTAGCAGATTTAATTCTGTCACAAACACAAGCTTGTTTCCAACAACAACATTGTAGGGAAAAAATCCTATTGCCTACTAGATTTTCTTCCAGCACAAATATAAGAATGTTGCAAGATCAAAGAATCTAAAGTGTGCTAGATTTCGTTTTAGCACAAAAAAAAGTACATAACAACATTGTATGGTTAAAGAAATCTAGTGCATGCTAGATTTACGTCTAGCAAAAACATAAACATATTTCCAACAAGAACATTACAAGGCAAAATAAATCTAGGGAAATCTAGAATCATTTTTAGCACAAACACAAGCACATTCGAAAACAACAACATTTCAAGATAAATAAATTTAACATATGTTATATTTTCTTCTAGCACAAACACAAGAACGTAGCTTTACTATCATGTGTTAGATTTACTTCTAGCACAAACAAAAGCATATTGTTAGCAGTAATGTTACAAGACAAAGAAATTTATTGTGTGCTATATTTTCTTCTATGAAAAAAATCACATTTTCAATAACAACATTGCAAAGTGGAACAAATCTAACTTGTTTTATATTTACTTCAAGTACAAACAAAAGCATGTTGCCAAGAAAAACATTATAAGCCAAAAGAAATATAGCACATGCTAGATTTACTTGTAGAAAAAACACAAGCACATTGCCAATAATAACATTGCATGATGAAGGAAATCTAACATGTGCTAGATTTCCTTCAAGCATAAATAACAAAATTGTCAGTAAAAAAAATTTGCATTTTGAAAGAAATCTAGCACATTCTAAATTTCCTTCTAACATAAACATGAGCACATTATCAATAAAAAAATTGCAAGTTGAAAGAAATCTAACGCATGCTAAATCTCATTCTACCATAAACAGAAGCACATAACAACATTATTGGGAGAAAAAAATCTAGTGCGTGTTGGATTTAATTCTAGTACAAACAAAAACACATTTCCAAGAACAACATTGTGGGGAAAAAGAAATCTAGCACCTGCTACATTTCCTTCTAACACTATTGGCTTAATGGGCCTTCACCCAGGTTTAGCGTTAGGCAGCCAATAAAATCCCTACACTACTGGCCCTTTCTGCATCAATCCACAGAGCGCGGACCAAAGTCTCACCCGAAGCAGTATGGGGGGATGCAGTAACCAAGTTTCTACACCTTGAGATGATTGTGATGTTGGTTTTCTACCTTAATCCTTGCCCTCACATAGATCGATAAGCCTTTAAGGCTTATCGATGTATTTCCTCTTCTGTCTTTCAAAACCTCTGCAAAGGTATCTAACTATCCTTCGTGCAATCATAAACAATGATTTAGGCACTTACGCACCTCTGTAATTATGTTACTGTCTCATTTCCCTAATTATCTTAGTGGTTAGCCAACTTTATCATGCAATTAAGATTACCCTCGCGCAAACATATATTATAAGTTGTGTTCAAATAAGAGATAGAAACAGATACATTCGTGCATCAATTTAATATTATAATGTAAACACAGAACTTAACATATCATAATCGGATGCAATAATCAGAGATAGAAAACACAGTGATTCCAGAATACTTATTTATTTATGATTCAAGTTCCTAGTACAGACTCTATCTGCCCTGCGCACACATCTACAGGGGTCCGCGCACTCAACTGCGGAATTCCACCCTAGGCCTCTATGCACTCAGTTGCAAAGCCTCTTCCTACACTAAGACTCTCGCTCTTAACTCACCCAAACTTACCAATGACTCATGACTTCTAGCTTACTCTTTTTTCTTGTATACTTAGAACTTCTAAGACTTCCCTTTTTATACAATCCCATGGTCTGTAAACCATGGGTAGATATCCAAAACCGACACAACTTATCTAAAATAAGGGCAGAAAACCCTTTTAACATTAGATATATTCACACTCCATGACCACAAAATGCGGAAACTTTACATTTCTTTACACAAAATTCGGGCCTTCTGCCCCAAAACTTGGGTGTTTAACCCCAAATTTGACCCCAAAGGGACCCATTCCCAACAAGCCCCCAACACAAACATGGTGACTCACCCTTGATTCATTCTGCTGGGATGGAGATCTTGTCGCGAAGAACTCCCAGCTCGACCTAGAAAACTGCTACCTCAACGGCGCACTCTGTTGTCGCCTGCTTCAGCTCCTCAACCAATTGTTCTTTCCTGGCTCTATGTATGATAGTTGTGTGATCCTATGGATCAATCTATTAGTGATGGGTATTAGCTCCTCCAGCCACAAAAACTCATCGTGTACCAACCATAGTATCTACTTGATTACCACCATTGTGATGGGCATGTTAGCTCTGCTACATGTTTGAACATTTTAAGGATCAAGGACATCTTGGTCGTGGTGTTTTTTCAAGAAGGGAGTTTGCAACAGTTCATTTTATCCTTGCCCCTTCATTTTCTCTATACCCTTATAACTCCCACTACCCCTGTTTTCCTCCGTTTTCCTCTAAATTTCTCCATAAACCGCCAAAATCCATTGGAGCCCCATTTTAGTTTAGCCCTGGGTGCTAACGGTGTTGAACCCATATAGTCGCGTGCCTTACAAAAAGCGCTACCCGTAGGATCTTTTTCCCATCATATCAATCAAGAGCACGTGATTTTAGCCTGAGCCATCCGATCATTTCCCACAAGATCTGAAATTTTTCGCTTTCCCCACTGTCGAGACCTACACACCCATTAGCCCGCGGGGAAAGTGGGTTTCCCGCCGTCACATCTGCCACATATCACAGTTCCATTACGCTGCGCCCTTGCGTATGAAAACTGCCTACCTCCTATGAGAAGTGTGGGGAAACCACTTACCTCCCACACGTACGTCCTCCCGTCCGTTATCTCCCTCATTGTTTGACCTCGCGATAGTCGTCGGATCTATACGACCATGATCCAATGGCCCACGTTTCTCCATTCACATACCTCTCGATAGCCTCCGTAAACTAATCTCCACCTTTCAATTACTCAATCCAATGGCTGTTGTTTATTCCCGGTCCTGCTCATTTTCTTGCCATGAAGTCCACGTTCATTGATTTTTCCATCCATCTGAAGGATGAAGGTAGCCAACTGCCTGTACCCAGCATATTTACTCTTCAACTACCTCATTGAAGAACAGTATGGCCAAAGGATGAGAAGTACAGATCTTCGAGCAGTTAAAACAGTTAACAGGCATGGAACTTTATCCACATTTCACTTCACCTGCTCGAAGAGTACAACATAACACCAAATATTGTCAAATTATTTCATTAAAGTAGCAGATTGTAGCAGAGATTCATATCAGATAGTTAATGTGGTTGGTGGTTCATTATGACCCCTCCATGGATAGTATAATAGATATTTTTTGTAATTAACCTCTATATATATCTAGAACTCAGAATGTAACAAGGTTGATGAATGTTATTTTGATGTAAGGTTCAACTTCTGGAGACTGTAACTACTGTGATACTTGCAGCGTCTGGTCTACATTTTCAGCTAATACAAGCTTCTTTTGCTGTCAATTGCTCACTTTCCACTTCTTCCTTGTTCTAGGTTGTGCCTATTATGCATTTATTCATGTGCTCTTGATATTTAGCATTAGAGGGGCTGTCATCCCACATCTGTGTTAGATTCTTGTATGTATTATTGAATGTGTTATGCGGGTTTCTATTTATTAATTGCCAGAGAGTTTTCATCCTGTCTGTGTATTGGTAAATAGATTTACATACCTTTTACTGGTTGCATTTGGCCATTGCATGGTCTTGTGTATCTGCTGGTGTGGTCAGTATTCTCCATATCACCTTTTCCTTAAACTATGAGTAATTGGTGGTCTAAAGCCTTGTAGTCTGGGGGTGTTCACCCATGTCTGAAGTCAAGCATAGTAGAAGTGGTTATCTGGCTTGAATATGCATCATTTCTTCCATTCATCCACCAATTTCCAACATTTTTGTTGAGTTTGTAATGTTCCCGAGCATCTCTGAGATACAACCTATGAGAGTTTGTTGGGGTAAAATTAATTGGCACCATTGTCAGGGAGAGGAGATTGAAGCTCAGCTTCCCTAGGAAACGACACAGTTCCAGATTTTGATGATAGACAAATTCTAGGCATATTTCTAGTTGTAATCATCTATCTGGCGACTCTACTGGACGATCTACCTGGTGGTGACTCCACATTGTAGTTCTGGCTCAGTTTGTGAGACACACATGAAGAAATCCTCAGAAATCACTAGCTGAACTAGTGCCTGACCCTGAAAAATCATTAAGCAGAAGAAAACATCAGAGAAAGGAGCATCAGGATCAAGTAAGCCTAAGAAATCTTATATATCTCTGCAAGAGGAGGTTATAGTTGAAAATAGATAGTTTGAAGAATCAGAACCTTGTATTGCTAGTGAAGAATCACCTGCAGAGATTCATACTACTCCTTGTATAGTTAGTTCCCTTTTGGATCTGAGTCCAAAGATAACATCCTATATAGTCCATCACATTTGCTTGCCTCTGTCATCCATTTCATTGTTTCCCACTATTCAATCTACTAGTAGCATTCCACATGCCCCAGTCATGGCAGGTCAGCAAGCACCTACGAGGATGGAAAGGATTGTTGCTGCTAGGTATGGACCCCTTGTTTTTCCTATTCCTTTGAATGCTATGCCCATAGGAGAGTACCAAAAATACATGCCTAATTTCACTAGTACAGATGGGGTAACTGCTGAAGAACACCATGAAGCTTTTTATAGTTATGCTGATAACTTAGATATTAGTGAAAACGATGTGTGGATGAGAGTTTTTGTCAAGAGCCTTGATGGAGAGGCCAGAAAATGGTTCAGAGAATTGACCCCTAGATCTATTACTAATATTGAAGCCTTAGATGAAGCATTTTTGAAGCAATGGGGAGATAAAAAGGACTTGTTGTATTATCATACTAAGTTTGGTAACTTGAAGAGAGAAAATGGGGAATCATTACCTGATTTTAACAAAGGATTTAACCGTATGTATAGTAAGATACCCACTGAAGTAAAGCCAACCCCCACCTCTGCCAAACTCACTTATGCCAATGTTTTTGACTCTGATTTCTACTTATTATTGAGAGAAAGAAGATGTGCTACTCTGCCAGACATGCAAGATGCAGCTCTAGAAGTAGAATATAATATCATGGCCGCACAAAAACTTAAAAGTCATGCTAATAGAAGGAGACAGAGAGGTGAGGCTTCTTCTTCCTCTGCCTCAACTTCAGAGCCCAAATTAGATAAAATGCCCAGAATGATAGATTCATTAACTACTGAGATATCTAAGCTGAAATTTGAGCAGAACTCAGGAAAAATAAGGCAGCAAAACACATTTGCTCCAAGAAACTTAAATCCATACAGAAGAGCAAATGAGCAATTACAAATAATATAGAGGGGTAAATAACCAAATGAAGAACACAAAGTTAAAGCTCCTTTTCAAAATGTAGTCATGGAGGAGGAACAAGTTGAAGATGAGGATGAAATACATTGCATGGAAGATAAAGGTAGTGTTACCTTCTTGACAATAGTTGAATATGAAGAGTCTTTGCTACAGGAACAAGACAGTCAAAGGTGGGACAGAGAGGCTGTTCTACAGACTGGTGAATAGTAAAGATACAATTTGAGGTCACATGCAAATAATGTCAAGGAGAATCCTACCCAAAGAGCTGCTGTTCAAATAGATTCACACAGTAACAAACAGAAAAAACCAGCAGTTGATCCTGTCATCCTCAAAGCACCAGTTCAAAAGGTAAGAGGTCTTGATAAGTCCCCTTCCCCTTTTAGCTTTGAAGCAGAAGTCCAGAAGTTAAAATATATATGTGCCTCTGTTAGAATTTGTAAAGAGAAGTGTTTAGAAAGCCTATCCTTGAAGCTCTTGAGCTGAAAGCCCCACAAACCTCCACTGACTATGTCAATTTGTAATATGATAAGCCTACAGCTGTGCTTAGCCCAATGACTGAACCTGTTGATAATAACTCTCCATCTTTTTATGTCTCCTTGACCATTCATGATAAAATCCTCTACAACTGCCTGCTAGACACCGGGGCTAGCCACAATATAATGCCTAAAGCAATCATGGAAGAGTTAGGCCTTGATATGACTAGACCATACCATGATCTATTCTCATTTGATTCAAGGAAAGTAAAATGCTTGGGACTGATAAAAGATTTAGCTATTACTCTAACTCAGCTACCCATGAAGAGCAAAGTGATGGACATAGTGGTGGTAGATGTCCCTCCTAAGTTTGGCATGCTGCTGTCTAGAGGATGGATTAAGAGACTAGGTGGGACATTACAGAATGGTTTATCTTATGCCACTGTCCTAGTCTTTGGACGAGAAAGTAGGAGATTATACAGAGAAGCACAGTTGGCATATACATCAGTGATGAGAAGAATCCTTCCAATCATCCCATTTATGCTGTGGACACTGATTTTGGAGCATGTATACTCCAAATAGAAGAATCTTAGAAGGCCTCAGTGTAGATTAGGAAACAAACAGTTCAAGCCGAAGAAGAGTAAGGAAGTCAAGTTTGGGAGATGTTCCTTGATGGAGCATGTTCAAGGGAGACTACAGGAGCAGGGTGCTGATATCTCCAGAACAAAAAAGCACACAATTGTCTTTTAAGTGGCCTTTCAAGTCACAAACAATATAGCAGAGTATGAGGCTCTGATATTAGGCTTGAACGCAGCAAAAGACAAAGGAATCAAGAACATAAAGGTGTTTGGAGATGCTGATATAAGCATTCAACAAGTAAACAGAACATTTCAAGCAAAGCACCCAAGGATGAAAGCATACAGAGATGAGGTATGGAGACTCAAAGATTCCTTTGATAATTTTTGTATTTCATATATCCCTAGAGCCAAAAATTAGCTTGATGATTCCCTTGTTGTGTCTGCTAGCATGTTTATCCCTCCTATGCCTCCCAGACTGGTTTATGAGGTTCAACTGAAGTATAGACCATCCTTGCCTGACAATGTCCAGCATTGGAAAGTTTTTGAAGATGATGATGAATTGAATAGATTCCTGCAAGTCATTGATGAGTTTTCTGAAATGAAAATTGATCAAGAAAATGAATCCTTGGAAGAAAACCCCCAGTCCTAGCTTAGAGATAAAATTGGTAAAGACAACATTGTCCAGCATCCCAGCAATCATATTCCTAAGGGTTTAATTCCTCTTGAAAGATTGTTCGACCAGAATAATGTGCCTTACAAGGCTGCCCAAAAAGAAGACCAATCTGTAGTCTGTAAGCATGACATAGGGAGTACAGGTCAGCCTAGATATATAAATTTGTCCACCCTTCTATTTGCTAATCAAAGTTCTGAATACTGCAAATTAATGAAGCAACTTGTTGATGTGTTTGCCTGGGAGTATAGTGACCTAAAAACGTATGATAAAAACATAATCCAGCATAAAATCCCTCTAGAGAAAGACACCATCCTTTCAAACAAAAGTTGAGACCAATAAATCCTATGCTTCTTCCTCTGATTGAAAAAGAAATTAAAAAGTTGTTGGTTGCCAAGATCATAGTCCCTCTCAGATATTCAAAATGGATAGCCAACTTGGTGGTAGTAAGGAATAAAAGTGGAGAAATCGGACTGTGTGTTGATTTCAAAAATCTAAACAAGTGCTCAAAGAAAGATAATTATCCTTTACCCAAGATGGAGCATTTGCTACAAAAAGTCTCAGGAGCCAAAGTGATGTCGTTCATAGATGGATTTTCAGGATTTAATCAGATTGTTGTACATCTAGATGACCAAGAGAAGATTGCATTAACCACTCCTTGGGGCACTTTTATGTATGCCAAGATGCCTTTTGGACTGATGAATGCTAGAGGCACCTTTCAGAGAGCTATGGATATAGCATTTGTGGGAGACAAGGATAAATTTGTCCTTATCTACCTTGATGATATAACAGTATACTCCAGCAGCCATCATGATCATTTGCAACATTTGAAGAACGTGTTTTTAAAGTGCAGAAGGTTTGGGATTTCAATTAATCCTAAAAAATCACAGTTTGCTTTAGAAGAAGGCAAGCTGTTAAGACATGTTGTTTCTGCTGCAGGTGTCCGAATTGACCCAGAAAGAGTAAAAGCAATACAGATTTTGTCTGTCCTGAGATCAAAGAAGGATATCCAATCCTTTATGGGCAAAATTAATTTTGTGAGGAGGTTTATACCAAATTTTGCAGAACTAGTGAAGCATATTACCTCCATGTTGAGAAAAAGGTTAGAGGTAAGATGGACTGACGCAACAAGAAAATCATTTGATTCCATCAAGAAGGCTATAATGGAAGCTCCCACATTAATAACTCTAGATTACAGCAAGGAGTTCCATGTATTCTAATTTGCCTCTGAAGATACCATTGCAGCAGTGTTGTTGCAGGTAGATGAAGAAGGCTCAGAGCATCCAGTGGCATTTTTCAACAAAACATTAAGGGATGTTGAGCTGAGGTATGATATCATTGAGAAGCAGGTATATGCTCTTATTAAATATTTGAAAGATTTTAGAGTTTATATCTTGCATTCCAAGATAATTGCATATGTACCCTCTACTGCAATAAAAGATGTCTTAACACAACTTGATGCTGATGGAAGAAGGGCTAAATGGATCGCAAAGTTAATTGAATTCAATATAGAACAGAAGCCCACTAAGCTTGTTAATGGTCAGGGCCTTGCCAAGTTGTTAGCCGAAGAAAATTGCAGAACTTTGGACATAAACCTTATGTGCTTGAATTCAGAAAATGGTCAAACAGAAGAAGAAATAACAGCTGAACTAGAAGAAAAGCAGTCGGTGGCTGAAAATCTAGCTTCTTGTGATCAGTATTCTGTGATAATTAAATTCTTTCTGAAGCTAGAAATCCCTCCCAGCTTTACTCAAAGTCAAGCCAGAACAATTAAGCTTAGAGCAGAAAAATATTGCATTAATGAAAATCAGCTCTATTGGAGGGATCCAGCTAGGGTGCTTTTGAGGTGTCTAGACAAAGAACAGTCAATAGAAGTTATGCAGCAGTTTCTTTCCAGCATGTGTGGAGGGCACCATTATTGGAAGACTACAGCTCACAAAATCCTAAGATCTGGTTATTATTGGCCCTCCTTATTCTCTGATGTATTTTCATTTGTTAAATCTTGTGACAAGTGCCAAAAATTTGAAGGAAAATAGCAGTTGAAGTCCCTGCCCTTAAAACCAATATTTGCAAAAGGACCTTTTCAGCAGTGGGGCTTGGATTTCATTGGAGAAATCAATCCACATTCCAGTGGCCAGTACAGATGGAAATTAGTAGCCACTGATTATTTCACAAAATGGATTGAAGCAATCCCTACCAGAAAGGCTAATCATAATGTGGTCATGAAGTTTTTAACAGAGAATATCTTTACCATATTTGGTTGTCCACATAAAGTAGTCACAGATAATGTAGCAACCTTCAGAGCCAAAGAGTTGGTGGATATGTGTAATTCAATGGGCATTAAACTAATTCATTCCACCTCATACTATCCTCAAGGAAATGGTCTAGCATAATCGTCTAACAAAAGTTTAATAAGGATAATTAAGAAGCTGCTGGAGGACAACAAAAAGAATTGGGATTCCAAGCTCAAATATGCACTTTGGGCTGACAGAGTGACCATTAAGAAATCCACGGGAAATTCTCCATTTAAGCTGGTGTATGGCACAGAGGCAGTATTTCCAATTCAGCTTCCTATTCCTATGGAAAAGTTCCTGCAAACAGAGCATAATGAGGAAGAAGACATGGCAAAAAGAATCACAGATTTAGCAGAGGTACATCAAATCAGAGAATAGCTGGTTGAAAGGGTTGCAGCACATCAGAAAAAGATCAAGGAAGCTTTTGACAGGAAAACAAAAGCAAATAATTTTCAGGTTGGAGACTTGGTTCTGAAATGGGACGCACTAAAGAAGAAGAAAGGAAATCATGGGAAATTTGATGCTTTCTGGATAAGGCCTTTCATCATTTCTTATATTCAAGAGAACAACACCTTCATACTAAACAGTATGGGAGGAGAAGTAGTTTTTGATGGCCCGGTTAATGGGCGTTTTCTGAAAATTTATGTGATTTAAGGTCTTTGGCCTTAAAAGTTGTAAATATTTTGTTTTAGCAGTTTTAGTGTAGGTTTAGTCCGACTCCATGCCCAATGGAATACTAGGAATTTTGCTAATTCGTTTTTATCAGAAGGCATTGATCTGCAGGTTCTTTAGACCTCACAGGGAGGATCTCATCCCCAGAAAGAGCCAAATGTTAGCTCTGCTACATGTTTGAACATTTTGAGGATCAAGGACAACTTGGCCGTGGTGTTTTTGCAAGAAGGGAGCTTGCAACAGTTCATTTTATCCTTGCCCCTTCATTTTCTCTATACCCTTATAACTCCCACTACCCATGTTTTCCTCTGTTTTCCTCTAAATTTCTCCATCAACCCCCGAAATCCATCGGAGCCCCATTTCAGTTTAGCCCCGGGTGCTAATGGTGTTGAACCCATATAGCTGTGTGCCTTGCAAAAAGCGCTACCCGCGGGATCTTTTTCCCTTCATATCAATCAAGAGCACATGCTTTTAGCCTAAGTCATCCAATCATTTCCCGCAAGATCTGGCATTGTTCGCTTTCCCACTGTCAAGACCTACACAACCGTTAGCCTGCGGGGAAAGTGGGTTTCCCGCCACCACATGTCACAGTTCCAATGCGTCGCGCCCTCGTGTATGAAAACCGCCTGCCTCCTGTGAGTAGTGCAGGGAAACCGCTTACCTCCCACATGTACATCCTCCCACCCGTTATCTCCCTCATTGTTTGACCTCGCGATAGCCGTCGGATCTATACGACCATGATCCGACGGCCCACGTTCTCCATTCACATACCTCCCGATAGCCTCCGTAAACTAATCTCCACTGTTCAATTACTCGATCCAACGGCTTTTGTTTACTCCTAGTCCCGCTCATTTGCTCACCATGAAGTCCAAGTTCATTGATTTTTCCGTGCATCTGAAGGATGAAGGTAGCCAACTACCTGTACCTAGCATATTTACTCTTCAACTACCTCGTTGAAGAACATTATGGCCGAAGGACGAGAAGTACAAAGCTTCGAGCAGTTAAAACATTTAATAGGCATGGAATTTTATCCACATTTCACTTCACCTACTCGAAGAGTACAACAGAACACCAGAGAATGTCAAATTATTTCATTAAAGTAGCAGATTGTAGCAGAGATTCATATAATATAGTTAATGTGGTTGGTGGTTCATTATGACCCCTCCACACATAGTATAATAGATATATTTTGTAATTAACCTCTATATATATCCAGAACTCAGAATGTAACAAGGTTGATGAATGTTATTTTGATGCAAGGTTCAACTTCTGGAGACTGTAACTACTATGATACTTGCAGCGTCTGGTCTTCATTTTCAGCTAATACAAGCTTCTTTTGTTGTCAATTGCTCACTTTCCACTTCTTCCTTGTTCTAGGTTGTGCCTGTTATGCATTTATTCATGTGCTCTTGATATTTAGCATTAGAGGGACTGTCATCCCACCTCTGTGTTAGATTCTTGTATGTATTATTGAATGTGTTATGCAGGTTTCTATTTATTAATTGCCATAGAGCTGTCATCCTGTCTGTGTATTGGTAAATATATTTACAGACCTTTTACTGGTTGCATCCGACCATCGCATGGTCTTGTGTATCTGCTGGTGGTCAGTATTCTCCATATCACCTTTTCCTTAAACTGTGAGTAATTGGTGGTCTAAAGCCTTGTAGTCTGGGGGTGTTCACCCATGTCTGAAGTCAAGCATAGTATAAGTGGTTATCTGGATTGAATATGCATCATTTCTTCCATTCATCCACCAATTTCCAACATTTTTGTTGAGTTTGTAATGTTCCCGAGCATCTCTGAGATACAACCTAGGAGAGTTTCTTGGTTGATAACAGGGTGCACGATTGTAATGTGGCTCCCAAAACAGGTTGACTAGTCCTGCCTTATCCACGCCTCTCAACCCCTTCCACGGCTCCAACACAGTTACTCCAGTGATTTTGTGGAACATGTGGTGCATGAGTTGATCTGTTGCTAGGTGAGGAAACTACTCTGTGTCTACTAAATCCCAAATAGCTTCTAATTTCAAAAGGGGGACATGCCCCAAGGACGGTCCTTCAAACACAATTTGGTCTAGCAAGAGGGGTGTATGCAGAGTGACCTTATTCTCGTCAATGTCTTTGGGCACCTCCATCTCTCCCTTGTTCGGGGGGACGTACTTAGGAAACTTAGTGATGGGGTTAGACCCCATAATTTTGACATCCTCCATTTCCATCCTAACATCCTCATCATCCATTGGGATATCCTTAAACTCCTCTTCTTCTGGCTCTAGGTTAATCATCTTTCCCTTTTCCTGTGCAGTGGGCCTAATCTTCTGGGGTTTGTCCTGGGAGATGCGCGCACCGGCTTTGATGTCGTGACCTACTTTCCCTTCTTGATCTTGGGACCCTTCATGGTTGGGGTAGGCCTTGGCCTAGGTGTTTGTGGAGACGTTGGTACTTCAGCTGGTATCTCTGCAGGCACACCCTCTAGGGCAGCTCCTTCTGCTGCCATAGACACCTTTGGGACAACTACCTTGGTTGTCGCTACTTCCACACTCATAGCTTCAGTGGGCATCGACATAATGCTACGTAATAACTCCCAATTCACATGTGACAATGTCTCAAACATAGAAATTGCTAGCAAAAGCTCGAAGGTTTCATGGTTCATGTACACTTGAGAGCTCAACAACTCACTCCTCAAAATGGCAAGTGTTTTTCACTGCATAACCACCTCTAATTTATAGGCACTTTCAAATTCAATTCTAACCGTTCACCCCAAAATTGGTTCATTAACGCTAGATTGGCGACAGATTTTCAAAGATATGGTCCATAAAGTCTGACTTAAATGCCCCCCCCCTCGGTCCATTGGCCATTTTTTTATCGTCAAATCATGAACAGTGACTTTAACGGTCACTTTCGGGTTGCTCTGTGCGGTTGCTTCCTTGGTAGCATAACCCCCTATGTGCTTCCATCGGTATTGTGACATATCTTCATTCCACGCAGTTCCTTGATCACACAGCTCTCTGACTCGAGAAATGTATTTTATTGTCTCACACTTCCTTTCAGCTACCTAGAGTGCTAAGACTGTGCTTCACTCGTATAGTCACCTAGCTGGATCACCGGTGTATGGCTTCAATCGCCTACCATTCACCTTCCCTGGGAAGGGTTCTCCATTCAATTTGACCAACTGAACTGCTCCACCATCAGTAATCTCCTTAATGACATATGGTCCTAGCCAATGCATCTGAAATTTCCCTGGAAATTTATCAAATTTACTGTCATATAACAAGACTAGATCATTTACCATGAAGGTGTGCAGTTTGATGTGTTGATCGTGCCATGCCTTGTCATGTTCCTTTTGGACTTGTTGATGAAATCCATCTAGAAATCAGTCCTCCTCAAGCTCTTCTAGCTACGAGAGCCTCTCTTCCAGGGCTTCACAGTCCACCATTCCTGTGAGTGCTGCTATGCGCAGGCTAGGTAAAATTTATTCCATTGGTATCACAGCTTCTACGCCATACACGAGTCCAAAAGGTGTTTTCCCAGTCAACTTCTTACAAGTCGTTCTATAGCCCCATAGCACCACTAGTACGTGCACATCCCAGTCATTTCTCTGAGCATTGCAGACCTTCATCAGTGTGTTCTCTAGTATCTTATTTAATTATTCCACCATTCCATTAGCATGTGGATGATAAGGTGTACTCTTCTGATGATATACATGGAATTCTTCTGTTGACGCACTGATTGTTTCGTTAAGAAAGTGTGTACCATGATTGCTCATCAAGATCTTTAGATAAACAAATCTTGTCAATACGTACTCAAAAATAAACTTTGTTGTTATCATGCCTGTATAGTCCTTTACAGGCTGTGCCTTTTCCCACCAGGTCAAGTACTCAATTGTTGTGATGATGTATTGTGCACCTGTCTTCTTCCATGGAGGATGAATTGGACCCACAAAGTCAATCACCTATTTCTCGGATGGTTGTAATGTCACCTCTGACATCAAAGGCAATTCATCCCTCCGTGTTGGCTTGCCAGTCCTTTGACATGTGTCACAAGTCCTACAATATGATTTCGCATCCTTATGCAGAGTTGGCCACCACAACCTAGCACACAGAATCTTCTGCGTTGTTGCTTTTCTTGCATAATGTCATCCTGCAGTGCCTCCATGAGCCTCCACAAGAATGCTGCTTTGTTCAAAGTCAAGTACATAATGTCACAATATTTTGTTTGACTCCATTTTGTACAAGTGTCGAACAATGACGGAGAATTCTGCTACGCACACTACTAACTCCTTCTTTTGTTGGCTTGTATACCATTTTGGAGCAGTTCCCATCATCAAGAAATGTATGATATATTTAAAGTGACTGTCTGCATGCATTGCAAAGAGTTGTGCATCAAGCAACCCTTCCTCCAAATTAGTAGGTTCCTCTCCCATTTCAATGCACGATAGATGATCAGGTCCTGCATTCAGTCATTCCGGCTTCACAATAACTTCAAAGACATACTCCTGGAACAACAACAACCATCTGCAGATCTTCCCCCTCAACACAAGCTTATTGACCAAGTATTTCAACACAGAATGATCTATATACATCTTAAAATGTCTGCCCAACAAATAGTGCCTAAACATTTGGAGCGTGTACACCATGGCTAGTCCTTCGCACTTTGTAGTGGAATAGTTCTTCTCATCCTTGGATAGCTTCCTGCTCGTGAATGTTATAGGATGTTCCAATTCTCCCTTGCTAGTCTGTGTCATCACAACCCCCGACACAATACATGAGGTGTCCACGTGCACATGAAATTCCTTCTTCCAGTTCGAGAAGACTAGGATTGGTGCGGTGACCATTTTCTCCTTTAGTACATCCAAGCTCTTCTGGCATTCATCATTCCAACAGAAAGTAGCATCCTTTTTCAACAGCTTCTCCATGGGTGTGGTGATCTAGGCATAGCTCTTGATGAACTTCCTATATTATCTGGTATTCCCTAGAGTTGTGTGCAACTATTTCACATTCCCTAGCACCTCCAAATTGATTATCACCGCAATCTTCATGGGGTCTACCATCAATCCTTGTTTGCATACCACGTGACCCCGTAAGATCCTGAAAGGGACACAAAAAAAACACTTCTTTAGATTGAGCACAATCTGGTATCTCTGACATGTATCTAACATCAAGCGCGGACTTGCCACATGATGCTTGACCAATCCAATATTGTCCAATCGTCAAAGTATACCTCTAGAAACTTATGAATGAAGTCTTTGAATACCGCAATGACTACATGCGAAAAGATTGCTAGTGCATTATTTAGCCCAAAAGCATTACGATGTACTAAAAACATCCCCATTTGGTCAAAAAGGTTGTCTTGTTATAGATCCATTTGTGCACATCAAATCCCAACATTTAGATCAGTGTTTTAGGGCTCATCAAACCCTAAATTTAGTTGTTTCATGCCCTAAACAAGTCACCCCTTTGAATGCCTACTTCTGAGACCGTTTCATGACTTGAAGACATTGATAAATTACCTCTAGAGGGACCAACGTAGGTAAACCCTTACGAATGTGAACTACAGAGTAGTTAAGTCCACTACCAGGGTGTTCTACAGAGCACTTAGGCTTCCTTTCACCTGCACTAGGCGAGAATGAGCAAAATTCACATAGGGTTTGGGGAATATTCTTATCTTTTGAAGTCATCTAGAAGTTTCTCTATCTTATCAACTCCTATGAGCTCGAAAATGGATGAGGAATAAGTTAGGGAGCATCCTATCCTCTCATCCCTTCCTCCATGGAACTAATTCTAAGTATGGAAGGTCATTCAATGTCACCATTAATGACAAAACCTCCTTCATCTTCCTATAAATTGACCACTCATCTAAGTGATCAAGGGCTGGATTATGTTGAATTGTAAGCAGATAATTCTACTATGAGACTTGACTTTGGAGCAAATGATGTGATGCCACGAGCTTGTCTTGCTTTTGATGTGATGTGGATGGGATCCAAGCTGGAGGAATGACTTTGAATTAGACATTGATGGTTGTAATTCCTTCTTCTATATACTAAAGTGTTTAAGACTTTTCCCATATGTTGTGTTCTTTCATAATGCTTATATGTATGAATTGCTTATGATTCATTTCATTTATATTCAATGGATCGTATGCTTTGATCGGTTTTTGTCTTTCATTGTGTTTACAGGGTACTTCTCAAGCGGATTAAGTACGGGAAGGAGTGACGGAATTGATACAAGGGAGACAAGAGGAAAGTGGAACTATAGGTATGCCTTCTATCTTCTCATCTTATCTATTGTTTATAGGAAAAGTCTAAAACACTTTAAACTGTTGTTCTAGGCACAACTACTTGTCTAGTGAATTAGTGTTTATCCGTAGATGCTAAATTCTCCAAAACAAATTGGCGACTCCACTGGGGAAAGATATACTTTCCAAGTAGCTTATCCACCTCCTAAGACATCCTTTTAGACCCTAGCTGTCTTCATTGACTATATTTCAGCTCTTTTTGCATTGAACTTTGGTCAAAATTTGAGGTTAGATGACTCTTGAGTGGCCTCCCTGAAATTAGCGCAGGTTTGGTCAAGGGACAGTGCTCTGCAGAGCACCCTTGAGAGAGAGACAATGCTTTGCAGCATAGTTAGGCCCTCTTTGACCTCCGTTGATCAACCTTAGGTCAAATTCCCACCTTTGGAAAGTGGTTTTGCCAACTTTTCTTTGTTTGTTTTCTTGCTGATTGATCAATGAATGTCATGTCTCAGAGAACAAATTTCTATCTCCTTGTCTAGCCCTATTTTGACTTGATTGATTAATTTTTCTTAAATGTTTTCTTTGTCATTATCAGTCTGTAGTCAAATTTAGAATATATTTGATTAATCTTTGTTTGAAAGAAAGTGTTGTAAAGTCTTCTTTTCCTTCGAAACAAAACTGTTGTCAAAGTCTTCATTCTTATGAAAGGTTGATTGATTGTATGTTCATGTTTCCTTTTTGTTCACCATAAAATTAAGGGATTCGAAAAGAAAAACTTTCATCCTTCATATTGTACTTTGTGAATGCTTGAAAGAAATAGCTAGGGAAATTTCATTAGATGTGCTCTTTGCTCTTTGTCAAAAATCTGATTGCTCTATCCCTACTAGCTAAGAATTTTCATTGTTAAATTGAATGGAAAGAATGCTTATCATATTAGTTTCATTTTAGGATTGCAAACATACATCACATGGTGAACCTTGAAAGGAAAATTCTAAATAATATCAACTTAAAATTTATCTGAATTTACCTAATGGAGCATTGTCACCTAATGAAAAACAGTTAGAGGTCTAGGCTAGAGATGTGGTCCGACATCGTAAAACAATGCACTTGTCGCTAACTTGTCTACAATACATCTCAAGTGTGATAGCTCATTCCACCTATGTGAGTATATCATAGCTCATCCATGTACCTTCGTGTATATAGGGTGGTGTTACAATACGTAAAGTATATGGGAATGCTCTCACTGTGTGGTTTTGCATTAGACAATGCTTATACGGATTGGCCCTACATGTACTTTCGGGTATATATGGGAGGAAAACACTCGGTTTCTATCCATCCTTAGGTAACTGAGTCAGATGCCTTGTACAATGTGATACACCGAACACAGTATTTGGGGAGATTTCCTACCTTTACTTCTTTGTTCGCGAAGAGGTATTCTGCATTTCACAGTTGCTTGGTAAACCTTTTGCCTAGATTATCCCTGTTTTGTTTTGTTATGTTACATTGATTAAAATAAAATTAATTGACCATGGATAACATCCTCCACGCTCACTCCTTAGTTGATCTTAGGTTGAAACATATGGCGACAAATCCAAAGTCCACCGATCAAGGAATTCCTTTTGATGGGAATCCTAGTCCTTTTCCTCCTTTCGGAAATATTGGTGCTCCTTATATGGCTACATTATCCCTACCAAGATTTACCATTGGATTGCCAATATGGTTGTTTTCAACCTCCTTGGTTCAAAATGGTGATTTCTTCACAATCGAGTACACCTCCAACTGGACAAACTCAACCTCTAGTTGATCCTAAAGTTGACCATTTGCCTTCTTCCTTGGCCGTTTCTTCCTCCCATTCTTCCTCTTCACCTAGTCAAAGTATTGGTACTCGTAACCCGATGGCTAAGAAGAAGAAGAAAGGGAAGAAGAAGAAGAAGAAGCAAATTCAGCAAAGGGGCAACTAAGCAACCATTTCTTTGAATGCAACATCTGATGAGAAACAATTTGTTAAGCCTCACAAATTTCAATATCCATGCAAACTTTGTGCGAGAGACCATCTTCTTCGAAATTGTCTTGATATTCCTTAGAGCTTAGAAGAATGGTCTTCTCGTTCATATCATCCTATGTCATCAACTTCTGGAGATCATGCTGGTGACACACCATCAACTAGTGGTAGTAAAGTTCATGGAAAAAAGGGTAGAGTTAAGTTTCCCTGTAGGTTATGTGAAGGGAATCATCCCATTCACCTTTGTCCCTATTTGGATGAAGCCAAAAAAGTGTTGGATAATCGTCCTCCTTCACCGCAGTGACTTCCATCTGGTTACAGGAAACTCTCGCTAAATCCATCACTAGTTGATGAATTGACTAACCAAAATCAACCTTCGGTCAAACCCACTCTCTCTAAAAGTGAATTTTATGAGTCTATACCTGACCCAAATCAACAAGTCGAGGAAACAGTTGGCCCAATTTCACCTTCAATTAATTGTACCTTTTCTGAAGAGAGTGAATATGATACCACTCAGGTTATTTTGGTTTCTTCAGATTCAAATGAGATCGGGGCAATCCTCCCGTTCCATCAAGACAGGAGGAAAATCCTCTCGCTCTCATAACTCAAGGGGATAATTCTCACGTTCTTACGGTACCCCCTCCAAGTAGTCTAGTCACTTCTTTGATTGCAATCGACTGGCAGGATTCTGTCTTCCTTCTTATGTGCCTTTCCAAATCATAGTACAGGTTTGTAATATGATTGTATCTAGCACTATTATAGATGAAGGTGCATCAATGAGTATCCATTCAGCTACTCCTTGGAAAGCACTCGGTTGGCCGCCGCTTGTGCCTGTTACCCAGAATATGTTGGGTTTTAACAGAGGAACCAGTCAACCATTAGGGATCCTCCCTCAGTTACCTATTACTTTGGGAGGAAAAATAATTTACCTGAATGTGATGGTAGTCCCAGACCCTTTATATTACAATTTACTTCTTGGGCGGGATTATGTTTATGACATGGGAGCTATTGTTTCAACACTCTTTCGAGTGATTTGTTTCCCGCATGAAGGCAGAATTGTCACCGTTGACTAGCTTTCATTTCCCAATCCAAATATGGCTTCGAGTCACCCATTTTAGGATATTGCGACACATAGGAAATAGTTAAGTTCAATTTGGTCTAGTATAGAGTTAGGTATAGAGTTAGGTAAAGTGTGTTTCTTTACCGTTGTACATTTTGTAACTTACAATCTGATGGTCACGATATGTAGTGATCCGACGGTTCATTCTCTCCCCGGTATTACCGACACTTGATCCATGGCTTGACACCCGATTGGTCCATGAATTCTATTTAAAGCGCATGGAGGGTCATTTGTAGGTTAACCGTGCATGAGAGAAGCTTATGTAAATTTTCATTCTTTTATTAATTAATTGCCTGTAGTAGCCACGTTGGCGCAGGCCGTGGACTGTTTCCCTCTCTGAGGGTTTTAACCACGTCAAAATACTGGTGTATTGATCTGTGATCTGTTTGTGAGCGGTGTTCTTTTGGTGTTCTGTCTGAGGAACTTACCCTGTAAATTCCTACATGGTATCAGAGCTATTTGAGGGCCGCGTCCGTTGGTGATCCAAATTTGAAGC
>APFE031664381.1:0-16481 GCA_000404065.3 Pinus taeda | reverse complement strand
GGGTCCCTATAATACTAGTGATTACCCCATTACTATTGTAGTTATACCCCTTATTAATATTGTTGTGCCCCTATTGCCCCCATATTGTTATTACTGTGCCCCATAGAATCCCTCTATTGTTATTTTTGTGGCTTTAATATTATTATTGTTAGGTCGGCTAGATTATATTGTGACTCCTTAGACTCCTATATATAAAAAGGAGGTTTTGTCATTTGTATCGTTGAAGAATTGTTCATTTATGTAATGTAAAGGAGGTTGCCCCCTCGAAGAGGCTGAATTCTAAGGCGTTGATCTATCTTTTCTATCTTTTCTTGAGCTGGTTTCATAACAGAGTTCCTCTAACTTCTAAACCTCTCCATAAGAGCATTTGGGGCCGGTGATTAATAAGATGTAGGATAAAATCAGGAATTGGACCATAAAATCTTTAAACTTGGCTGGCAGGTTGGTGCTTACAAAGGTTGTTCTTCAATCTATCCCAGTTTTCATGCTATCAGCACTCCCAACACCAAAAGGAGTCTTTCAACAATTCAAAACCATTCAAAGAGACTTCCTCTGGGGTAAGGGGGAGAAAAAAAAGGAAATGGGCCTTGGTAGCTTGGGAAAAGATCTGCAAACCCAAGAATCATGGAGGTCTTGGTTTAGATGATCTAGAGGTTCTAAGCAAGGTTTTAGGGGCTAAATTATGGTGGCGATGGGTTAAAGAACCAAAGGCTCAGTGGGCTAGTATCTAGAAAGAAAAATATGCCAACACTTGGCAAATTAATGATCACATAAGGATGTTTGGAAGTATAAAGGGCTCATACATTTGGAATAAGGCCTGGGAGAATAGAGGATTAGTACAAACGAACAACTTCTGGGAAATCAAAGAGGGAGATCTGGCACTATTTTGGGAAGATAAATGGCAACAAGAACCAACACTATTAAAAGAGTAATTTGTGGACCTCAAGATAGAGACAGACATCATAGGGTTATCAAAGGTCAAAGATTTTTGGGACTAAACCAATAATGCAGGCAAATGGAGAAACTGGAGGAACATTGTTTATAGGGAAGACAACCCCTTGAAAGCTAAAGTAAAGGCTCTTATGCAGATGTTGGAACAAAGGAAGATACTAGTGACAGGGGGGCATGACCAGTTAATATGGGGCAACAACAATGAGGGAACCTTTAAACTTAAGGAGGCAAAACACATACTCCTTGAAATGGATTCTCTTGCTCCAGATAGAATTTGGTAGGATCTATGGAGGCATCAAGGCTGGATGAAGATTAAACTCTTCATGTGGTTGGTTTATCATAAGAAAATCCTAACTTGGGATAACATTCAAAAAAGGGGTGATCTGGGGCCTTCCAAATGCCAGCTCCGTGAGGCCCAAGAGGAAACTATGGAACACCTCCTCAATAATTGTATCTTCACCTCTAGATTGTGGGATTCTTTCGCCACCATTGTCCAAAAGACCGACAGGGATAGAGGGAGTATCATCAACACCTTAACCAATTGGAAGTGGAATTTTTTAGATTATGAAATTCTTGGCTCAACTTGGGCTCTTACACCCAGCTTCATTATTTGGAATGTCTGGAAGGAAAGGAACAAGAGAATCTTAAAAAATGAAAAGAGACCCTTCCAATGTCTTTTTGAGCAGACCTTGACACGACTTAAGGATATGGTTAGTACCATTCTACGAAATCCCCCTAAGAATCCACCTTCAGACGTTGATATGAGGATTCTAAGATAGTTGGGCATGCAGGTGCTTATTCCGCAAGGCCTGGACAAAAAGGTTAGGGTAATGGATATTGAGTAGGACTACTGGCATCCTCCCCCTCAAGGCTTTCTGAAATATAACATTGATGGGGCTTCAAAAGGAAACCTGGGCACTGCTGGCTTTGGAGAGGTGTTAAGGGATGAAACTGGAAATATCCTTTCCATCTTCTATGGCTATTTAGGCTGAGCCACTAACAACATGGCAGAATCTATGGCTATGGAGCAGTGCTTAGAACTCCTGGTGTAGGATAATCAGAAAAATGTGATTATTGAAGCGGACTTTGAGTTAATCGTTAACTTAGTCAAAAGAATTAGTTAGGGCTTGGAGTCGGAGAAGGTTTCAAAACACTGGAGGTTGATCCAGGTTTTTCAACGGATCCAGCTCCACCTCAGGGGCCTACACACGGTAAGTTTTAACCATGTGTGAAGGAAGGCCAACAAACTAGCGGATTTATTGGCTAATCAAGGAGTGAAATGTACCATTAACAGGGCCGCGATGGGTTGGCAAGGGTTGCCTCAGAACGGACTCAAGGAATAGTGTGGCTGCCAAGCAGATGAAGATATGATGGTGTACCATAAAGCCATGGTGGCTCGGTCCAGTTAATTTGGTTTCATTATGAGTTGCAATTTTTTCCTCTTTTTGTTCCTTCTTGGTTTGCTCGACAAATTTCGCTGCCTGAGCAGTTCACTGGAGGGATGGGTTTCACTTTACATGGGCTCGCAAACGGGTGCAAAGGAGATGGCGTGAGAAGCTGGAATCCAGGCTCTCGTGGTGGCCGGAATATTCCTATTTCTCTTCACAGGGACGCAATTCCGCCTGCAGAGAGGTTCTGGCTGTATCGGGAGCCTCTCGAGCTAGAAGCAGTTTTTAAGATTTGGGAGCGATCCCACTCAACACGCTACACGTGGCCGAGGGGTGGGTACAATTACCGGCCTTATTGCACGCTAACTAGTAGTGCTTTTGACCCGTGTGATATGATCCTCGGCCATCAGATCAAGCACGACGGATCTACGGCTAAGATTCATCATGCATGTCAATGGGTCCATGAAGTTAAGCGGTGGACTTTTAAGCATTGCGATATCTTCCTCAACCGTTCGATCAAGTTGGGAGGATCTACGGTCAGGAACCTACGAGCATGTCAGTGGGTCCATACTGATTAATTGGCGGGAATCTTGGCAATGCGATGTCTTCCTCTGCCGTTGGATCGTGCAAGGAGCTCCGACGATGGAGATTAAAGGCATCAAAGTCGATTTCCGCTTCGAAGATGTTAGGTATTTCATTGGTACGAATGTTAGTCACCCATTCGGTTTTTGGTGGGTCGAATATTTGGCCTTGGTGCTATTTGATTTTGAGGGTTGTGCTATTTTGTGGGTAGGGATCGGAGTTTTCTCTCTTAACTCGAGGCCCTTGGTTTTTAGAAAGTAGTTTTTCCTTGGTCCATGGATCCAGGTGGACGGTTGTATTCTATGTAAATATTTTTTCAATTTAATGATAACGAAGGTACAACTCTTGCTTTAGCAAAAAAAGAGAGACACTCACCATCCCAATATTGAAGAGATGCTATAATGTCCTTTTATATTATGTTATCTAAACATTTTGACCTAGTCAAATTACATAAAAATAAAATAAAATAAATAATTAAGCAAGCCTAGATCTATCAAATTATGAGAGAAATCAAATTTTTCATGGTGCAAATCTTTCTTCAAATTTTGTACTCATAAAAAAATTGCAACTCAAGAGATTTGCACTCATAAAAAAATTGCAACTTCAAAAAATTTGATCTCCAAATCCAAGTTAAATATAAATATATATAATTAAAAAGTAAACATGCTCCTGAGATGCCAACCCTATTATGAAAGCACATTGTTTATGTGAACTTGAATACTTATGGGCTCTACACTGAATTTCGTAATAATGAGACCGACATTATTTTCTATGGTCTGAAATTATCATGGGCTCTCCATTAAATTTTTAATGTCACTTCTCAAAACATTAAAGACGGGCATTCAAGCTACACCTGAAAACTTAGTTGGCTCTCTTAAAGAGCCCGTAAAAGGTACATGCATGGACGAAATCTAAAGGAAATTAGAGACTTAGTATCTTATAAATTACAACGTCATAAATGTATAAATATTTAATGTTTTTTTCACTTCTCTCTATGGGGTTTACCACACATATCAACGTTTAGGATATGGTAATTTCAAATCCGTTTGTGATGAAATTAAAGATTTTATGTGGAAATGGAAAAGTTTAGCGTTCAATTTTCTCATTTTAATTTAAGAATTTAAATAAGTTTTTATTATATTTATTATTTATTGATTTTTGAATAATTTATATATGTTGTTAAAAAAAAAAATATATCTTTTTATAATATTTAATTTGTTTTTTATTATATTTAATTGATATTTGAATAATTTTAAAATAATGTTGTAAAAAATAATAATTTAGTAATGATTGTTAAAATTAATTTTATATTTTACATGTGTTTATGCGCGCGGAGGAGCTCTGCGAAACGAGCTAGGTCAGACTGTGACCAGGGCTGCCGGAGAGGCGCTCAGGCCCGTGCCTGAAGTCGTCTGCGCTGCAGGTGAGTTGCTCAGCTGTTTTGGTCGGCTTTGTTGGCGTTTCCTGATCTGATCGGGGTTGGCTCTCTGCCCCCTCTTATCTGCGCCTCTGCCATCTTCTGCGGTGAGAAAAGATGATCGTTCCAGTGTAGCGCAGCTCTGTTTGGTCTGTTTTGGGTGGATCATGGATCCCCTGCCACCGGAGGTCCTGGCCTTCAAGTCGTTAGTGGCTTCTGGCCCCAAGCGTCCTCCTTCTGCGACCATGCAGAAGTTTGTCAAAAAGATGGACACTATCCCATCAGTGGCCCTGCCGGAAGAAGATACTTGCAAAGCTGCCTTGAATCTGGCTGAAAAAGGTCTCATAGGCCAGTTCACAGGCCTCTGGCCATCGCCAAAAACGGTAGAGGAGTGGACTCAAAGGAACTGGAAGCCTCTCATTAAAGAGGGTGTCAAAAGCTACTTCGTGGGTAAGGGATTCTTTGTTTTTGTATTCGAAAGCCCTGATGATAAAGGATTAATCTTCAGAAATGGACCTTACTTCATGGGCCCTCAGGGCCTTTACCTAAACAAATGGTCGCCTGACTTTGATCCTACTCAAGACGTTCCTTCAGCTGTCCCGGTTTGGGTCAGGCTCCCCCATCTGCCCCTCCATTGCTGGAACCACCTCCAGATCATAGGGAATGCCTTGGGAAAATACATAGATCAAGCAGCAAGGAAGGACCAATATTCCTGTGCACGCATCTGTGTCGAAGTGGACCTGGAAGAAGAGCTCCCAGAAGCCATCAAACTCACAGTAGCTGGGTGGACGTATGTACAAGAGCTAGACTATGAGCAGTTGCCGTTTAAATGCAGACATTGCCATGGTCATGGTCATTTCGCAAAGCACTGCAAGAAAAAGACTGAGGATCAAATGGGCAAACAAAACGGGGATCAGTGAACCCTAGTGCAGAAAAATGCAAATGCAAAAAAAGGCACAGGAAAAGGCAATAGGAATGGAGAAACCAGCAGATCCAAAAAAAATCAAGAGGAGGAAGAAAATCCAAATGAGACACAAAGTGAACAACATAGGAATGGAGAAACTAGCAGATCCAAAATAAACCAAGAAGCAGAAGCAAGAACAAAAGGGATAGAAGGCGAACAGCAGAGCCACCAAGTGAACCCAACAAAGGAGCACGAGGAGCAGGAAAATACTACTCCATTGCATAAAGAGGGAGAAGAAGCAGAATTGAGCGAATCCAATCAGGGCAGCCCCATCAACCTATCATATGCTGATATGGCAAAGAAAAAACCAAGGGAGAGCTCAGATTCTTCGGAAGATGAAATCTACGAGCGCCCATCAAAAAAAGCAGGAAGGAAATCCCGAAAGGAAAAAAGGGAGGAGGAGGCAGAAAGACACAAAACACAAGGAAGTCAGCCCACAATAGAAATGTCTATAGGGCGAAACACCAGGCCAAAGCCCTCCAAGGGAGGACTCATCAATCAAAATAATAAATAATGAAATTAGTCTCTTGGAATTGTAGAGGACTGGGGAACCCCTCCAAAATCGAGGCCGTCAAAGACCTATTGAAAGCTGAACCCTCAGAAATTCTCATGCTCCAAGAGACAAAACTAGAAGGGCAAGCCCTTTTAGAGATCAGTAAATCAAAGTGGAATAAAAAAGCAGGTAAAGCAGTCAGTGCAAGAGGCACCTCCGGGGGCTTGGCAACCCTTTGGTCTGAAGAACTCTTCCAACTGAATAACTTCCAAGCAACCCAGCACTGGATCTTCACGGAATTGAAACACAAAGCAAGTAAGTTAACTATATCTCTATTTAATCTTTATGTGCCAGTCTCTTATACTGAAAAAAGAGAATGCTGGAACAGCCTCTCTGCCTTTTTAGAATTATCTTCTCCCAACAATATCATTATAGCAGGCGATCTTAATATTACTATGAAAGCAAAAGAGAAGAGAGGAGGAATAGACAGCAGGGATCCCTTGCTGCCCATGGTTGAGGAACTCTCCCAAACCTGGGACCTATTGGATTTCAATCCAATTCGGGGTATATATACCTGGTCCAATAACCGGACTGGCTCGGATCACATATCTGCAAGACTTGACCGCTTCCTAGTGCAAAGCTCCATAATGATGGAGAAAAAAATCATCATCACAAAATTTTTACCTAAACTCACATCAGATCATAAGCCAGTTCAGCTCCTCCTAGAAGAAGAAGAAGATCTGGGACCTATCCCTTTTCGTTTCAGTCCCCAATGGATTGAGAGAGAGGGTTTCTTAGACACGGTAAAAGAAGCTTGGTCCAAACCCATCAATGGATCAACTAGCTATGTTTGGGAACAAAAGTTAAAAGCTACCAAACAAGCCTTGAAAGATTGGATTAAGAAACCAATCCATACGCCAACAGAACAAAGAAAAGAAGTAGTTCAATCATTACAAGCACTGCAAACTGACATGGAAATTAAAGAGATCACAACAGAAGTGTTGGAAACAGAAACTCAAGCACAACGATCAGTTCATCAGTCATTCCGAAAGGAGGAAGAATATTGGAGAATAAAATCTAGAAGCCTGTGGTTAAAGGCGGGAGATCGGAATACTGCTTTCTTCCACAGGCAATATAGAGCAAGACTGTCAAGAAACTATATAGCAAAAATTAAAACAGCAGATGGGCAAGTCTGTAAAGGAAACAATCAAGTCAAGGCAGCTGCTGAAGCACACTTCCAGAATCTCTACAGTTCAGATGCTCAAAATAACGATGAGGAAACTGCTGCATTTCTTTCAAATATCCCCAAACTCATTAACCCTGAAGAAAATGCAACCCTTTGCAGACCCATAACAGAAAAGGAAATCATAAATGTAATTTGGGCCATGGAAGCGGACAAGGCACCGGGGCCCGATGGATTCACAATCCACTTTTATAAAGCATGCTGGCATATTATCAAGGAAGACCTGAAGAAAATGATAAGAGGATTTATGGCAAAAGCCAAGATAAGTGGAGGAACCAACTCTACATACCTAGCTTTAATCCCCAAAGACTCCAACCCAGAAACTTTTTCCAGATTTCGACCAATATCGTTGTGTAATGCGTCTTACAAAATATTGGCCAAACTGTTAGCAAACAGAATTAAGCCACTGCTAAAAAGGGTGATAACCAGCTCCCAAAGTGGCTTTGTAGAAGGTCGACATATTCTGGATAATGTAATCCAGGTTCAAGAGACAATCCACTCCAGCAAACAGAGGAAAGAGAAAGGAATGGTGATAAAATTAGACATGGCAAATGCGTTTGATAGAGTAAACCGCAATTTCCTTAGCAAAGTGCTTCTCACATTTGGCTTCTCGCCCACTTTCGTTCAACTCATCAAAGCCTGCATTGACAATCCATGGATTGCACCCCTTGTTAATGGTCGTCCAACAAACTTTTTTAAAGCTAAGAGAGGCATACGACAGGGATGCCCACTCTCCCCCTATCTGTACATTCTTATGGCAGACTCTCTAAGCAGAAAGCTCAATGCAGAAAGACATACAGGTATCTTACCAGGCCTCAAAACAACAACAGGAGCTGAGCCTTCGAACCATGCACTTTTTGCTGATGATTCACTCCTTCTAGGTGGAGCATCCACAAGAATAGCCCGAGCATTTGACAAGGTCCTTAGAAGCTATTGCAGAGTCACTGGAGCGGCAGTTAACAACAACAAGAGCGAAGTTTTTAGTTGGAATATAAATCAGCAAGAACTTGCAGGTATAACATCCATTCTTGGGTTCAAAGGACACACAGAATGGGATAGATTCATCTACCTTGGCCTGCCCATTATCTCTGGAATCAACAAAAGAGCTTTATGGAGTGGAATAATATCAAAAATGAAAAACAAGATTGCAGCATGGGGGGGTTACTGGTTGACTAAGGGCGGCAAAGTTGTCTTGATAAAATCGGTGCTGTCAGCATACCCAATCTTCCAGGCAGCTTTCCTTTTGGCCCCTCGCAATGTTATGGAGCAGATATCCAAACTTCTAAGAGATTTTTTGTGGCAAGGAGGGAAAGGCAGTGAAAAAAGATTTCATCTGGTGAATTGGGATGTAGTAAAGAGAACGAAGGAAGAGGGGGGACTACAGATAAGAGACCCTCATCTTGTGAACCTGGCCTTAGGAGGAAAAATCCTGTGGAAATTGATCCATGATCCCACCCATCCTGTCAGTAACACTCTGCGGTCAAAATATGGAATAAGCAAAGACCTAAGCAACGTAACTCATACATCCACAGCTAAAAGCACGCAACTCTGGAACCTGTGTTGTAAAAGCAGTCAACACTTCAAAAATCACCTGTATCGTATCCCTGGAAGCGGCAAGCATATCAATATATGGACGGATAGTATAATGAGGAACGCCCCCTTAGCAGATAAAGTGGATATAACAGAGCTGAGAATCTGGTTAGAGCGTGCGGGAGTCAAACGCCTCTATGATCTATCGAAGTGGAATCAGCATGGCGAGTGGGAGGGCTGGGACCTCTTTGGAGTCCCGAACAGGTTGAAAAATCAACAAACTCTGCTGGAAGAATACCTGGAGGACGCCGCCCCTGTTCATAGAGCCGCAAAAGATTGCTGGGGTTGGGGTCAAACTGGAGTTTACTCCACAACAGAGGGCTACCGCGTTCTGCAGGGGAAGAGAAATAGCAATCATTCTTCAATTTTCTAGAAAAGCGTATGGGATTCATTTGCCACTCCAAAGGTAAATTTCTTTTGCTGGACACTGATCCATAACAAAATTCTCACGGGAGATAACCTGGAGAAGCGAAAAATAGCAGGGCCTCATAGGTGTGCTATGTGCAAAAACAACTCCGAAACAGCCCACCATCTTTTTATGGAATGCAGCGTAGCTCAAGAAGTTTGGGGACTTATATTAATGGATTTGCAGACTCCTGTTCCTTCCTTTAATTCCGCAGCTGACCTGTTTGCCTCATGGAAGCAACATTATCCACAGCAAATTCCCCAAAAATCTTACTGGAACAGAATCTGGACAGCGATTCCCAAATACGTTTGCTGGCAGATCTGGTTGGCACGCAATCAACAGATTTTCAATGAGGTGAGACACACATCGCTGCAAATAGCTGCAAAAGCCAAGGCCTTTTTGATTGAAACAACCCAACATCAGTATATAAAAGAAGATTCCTTGCTTCTGCCAGAAGAAAAGAGATGGTTAGGCTCTCTGGTGCCATATCCGAGCAGAAACTATCCTAAACCACAAAGTAACAATCAGGAATGGCGATTAAGAGATAAAGAGGACTACTATCAGAATTGGTGGAGATCTCAAAAAATACACACAGCCTTCTTTGATGGGGCGTCAAAAGGGAATCCAGGGACAGCTGGAGCAGGCGGAGTCATCTACTCTCCGGACGGGGACTCAAAAGACATCTTTTATTGGGGATTAGGACAGAAGTCCAATAACCAGGCTGAGCTGTTAGGACTTCTCAAAGCCTGCCAAATTGCAAGAGATAAAGGAGTGAAAAAGCTGCAAGTCTTCGGAGACTCAGAATTGATAATAAAAAATTTAAATATGGGGGATCGATTCAACAATCCTAGCCTCAACAAAATGTTGGAAAGACTGAAAAGAGTTCTCCAATTCTTTGACAGCTGCAAATTCTATCATATTCTCAGAAATTTAAACAGTGAAGCGGACAAAATGGCAAACAAAGGCAGTGCAATCATGAAAGGGCTTATCTTCGTTAACGAAAATGGTTTTATGCAAATGCCCTGAATTCTGTAATAGAGGAAAAAAAGGCAGTATTCAGAGAACTGCAATGTAATGGAGGACAGCATGTAAAAGTCCCATTGTTTCCAGATAAATAAAAACCATATAACCGTTTTAGTTAAAAAAAAAAAAAAAAATTAATTTTATATTTCCACATTCAATAGATAGATATGAAGTTAAAATGTATTTATATCTTTATATTGATTCTTAATAATATTATTTATTTGTAACAACATTTTCTAATTCTTAATCTTGTCTTAAGATGAACCAAGTTGGTTGAAGATGAGATTTTATTTTATGTGATTTTTAGGGAAAACGCTATTACAATTAATATGTATCACAAAGTTCTAAATTTCTACTATATTATTTATTTTATATACATCATATTATCTTTATATTTTAAAATTATTCTATAATATAAATTATTCTTATTGTAATTTTATAAACTTGGTATTATAGTACATATTATATGTTTGTATTTCTTATATATTCATAATTTTATTTTTTATGTTTAGTTTTTATTGTTTATATTATTTAAATTATTAAAATTTGGAATTGATTATGATATGATTATGAGTTATTAATGAATCTTATTTATAGTTATATTTTTTTATATATAGTTCAATTTTTTAAGAATACTTTATTTAATTATATGTTTTTAATTATTGTAAGTTAATTATGTTTATTAATTATACATTTTGAAATATCATAGTTACCAATATGAATTATTATTGGTTAAACTTATTTTAATTTCCCCCTATTTAAATTTATTTTAATGTTATAGGCATATTATGAATTTATTCTCAAAAAATTGTTTGTAATTTTATTAATAAAAACAAAATTATAATATAGCAAATTGAATTGAATCAATTTGTTGTTAATTTTTGTTGGTTAGTTTGACTCATATAGATTTGAACCTTGAATCCCCTCATTTTTATTACTTTTTACTTTTTATTTATTTTTAATTGAATTGACATTGTATTCTACTATTATTATTATTATTTGATCTAATGCTTCATCTAACACACCACTGCAACATATTCCCCATATTGATTTGTAGAGTGTCTCTCATAACAATTACACTATTTGCACACTTCATAAATTTATCTAAAATGAGTTCTTCAATAATGATATATTTACTTTGTCCAATTATAAGTTGGCCTATCACAAAACCACCCTAGATTTTAGGGCCATAATATGGTAAGGACATCTTTTTCAACTATCAAAGTTAAATTAATTATTCATTAAACACCCAATAGTATTAAGATTTGAGATTTGGTATTTACTCATGTTTTTTTTAGATTTGGTATTTACTCATGTTTTTTTTAGATTTGGTATTTAATGATGTGTAAATTTATGGCTCATTAAACTATGTATATTTTTCAAAACATTTGAAATTTCTTGTGCACACTCTAATTATCATTAGGGACACATAAAGCTTCCAATGAAGATGAAAGAGTCATTTATTTTTCAGAACATTTGACATTTCTTATGGACACTCCAATTATCATTAGAGACAAATAAAGCTTGCAATGAAGGTGAAAGAGTAACAGACCAAGAAGTTATAAACAAATTTGCACCAAATGGGTTGATGTTAAATTAGACCCGTTAGAGGAAATAACCATTATTGGTTTTAAATTCAAAGGTGATTGGCCCAAAACGTAATAAAATATTGGCTATAGTCGTAAATTAAAAGTCATAAAGTAAAAAATCACAATTTAAATGAGGCAAAATTAGCTAAATTAAGAAAGAGATTAAATAGTAGTGACATGGATTAAAATTTTGACTTAAATAAATTATTCACTAATATATTGAATGGGAGGTAATCTCGGGGATAAAAAGAAATGATTAGTTAAAGAGAGTCCTCAAAATAAGACTATAAAAATAAACAAACCAAAAAAAGGTGGGGGACGGGAAAAAAGAGGTAAATTAGAATAACTATTGGAATTAAATTCTCGAGACAAAATGTGTCTTTGATGATGGGAATTAGAATAACTATCGGAATTAAATTCTTGAGACAAAATGTGTCTTTGATGATAGGTGGAGTGTCCACTAGAAACGTTGAACATTTCAAAAAATCTAGACAATTTAACTCTAGAAATTTATACAATATGTTGACAAACTCTGAAATCCTCCACATTTAAATACATATTTGATATTTTTGAAATTAAAATCAAAACGGGCATCATATATCTCATAATACTAATTTGTTTTCTATCTTATCTAAAAACAATCTCAAAAAAAAATATTTCTTACTACAATTTTTTTTATATTTTAAAATTTTTTGGTAACCAACAATCAAATAAAATAAAATAAAATACAAACCTTCATTATTATTTTGCTCTTCAAGATTAGCATGAAAACATTCCTAGAAATTAAAAAAAAGGTTATAAGAAGAGCTTCGGCGTAAATCACATAAAAAAATCTTTGTCGACGCGTTTGGAACCAACCATTGTGGTTCATCGTCAGGACAAGTTGAAGAAAAAGATAAAGCTTAGCATGTTAAATAGACTGAGCAGAGATCCCAACGGCTAATTTAACGGCTAATTTTGACTAAAAGACCCAACGGCTAATTTTCACTAAAAGACCCGGACAAAATTAATTAAATATTGTTACATTATCATTTTATTTAATAATCTATTAATTCTTTTATGGAAAAAAATTAAATCCGGTAAAAAAATAGTATAAATAACTTCATGGTTATTTAAATTAATTAATTATTTATTTATTTAATAATCCAATATATATAATTTTTATTTTTTTTTATATTAATTATATATTCTTTTAGAAATAACTTAAATTAGTTACAGCTTAAATATTCACGTTTTTTTTTTTTTTTTTGTTTTTTATTTTTATTTTTCAATTAATTTACATTATTATATAATAATTTATAGTAACATAATATTATTATCATTATATAATTTTATTATTTTAAATTAATTATTTTAAAGGATAGTATTATTCTTAATACAAATATAATTCATGGGCTGATATAAGAGAGCCCTCTTTGAATTCCTATTTAGCCCTCTTTGAATTCCTATTTAGTTAAGGTGCCCTCCCGCAAAAAGAAAGCTTTTCTACAAAGACCATTTATCTAAGTAGCTAAATTCGTGATAAACATGCTGAAAAAAATTCTTCAAATGAAATAATTATCTCTACACGTATGTTATGATAAGTTCAAGGACTATATTTTCAATTATCTCTACACGTATGTTATGATAGGTTCAAGGGCTATATTTTCAATTATGTATTATTTAGTAGTCTAATCAACTAGAAGTTTTGAATATTTAAAGACTTGTAGAGATTCAAAACCCTTATATCACTTCTTTCAAAAAAAAATCAATAAAGCATAAATCAAAGTCAATTTTTGCTTCATTTTCATATAGCATACTTCAAAAGTAAAATATGTGTGGAGTCGAACACAACATTTGTAATATATCAAGGAAGAATAATATGGGTATTAAGGAAGGTACTCTAAGAAACAAGTGTTGCATGCAGCCGGTAGTCCCTGCCGTAAGTGAATGGCCCCTTCACTCTTACATGGTTTGACGAAGAAAGAAACCCTCTCCTCCATAGTGAGGGGACCCACCCCATTCTGGTCACGCCGGTATCTCTCCTTCAATGATTAGAGAAGGTGGCTCTTACATAGGTTGAAAATTTAATTCAGCGTGATGGTTCCGTCCCTAAACGCAATCGCGTGGGAAAATATATGCATTTTACAGTGCTAAGACTTTTCATATATCATTTCAACTCCACGTTTGAGAAGAAATGGCTAGTCCAAAATAATAATAATATTTCATGTAGGAGAGATATCATTACTAATCCATGTTAAATATCGGTTGGCGTGATTGTGCATATGACTTGGTTAAGGTGGACGGTTTTATGTTTTTATTCCATGATAAATTTATCATCACGATAGCATCAATATAGTTATTAGACATGCTGACTACGAATTTAGTAAATTAAATTTCCATAAACAAACACCATAGTTTTAATCATAATTTATAATTTATTAAATAAAAGGTTAAAAATTCTTCTAATTACTTTTTAAATTCTAATTGAAAGTGATACACATACTTGACATGCATCTTTGTGAGTGCCACTTGTTTCACCATAGTTTTAATTATAATTTATAATTTGTTAAAAAAAGGTTAAAAATTATTCTAATTACTTTTTGAATTTTAATTGAAAGTGATACACGTACTTGACATGCATCTTTGTGAGTGCCGCTTGCTTCAATGTTTAGGAAAGTTGCCACCTCCTTTGTTCAATATCGCTGCTCTGTTCAATACGCAATTTCGTTGCTCTGTTCAACACGCCCGGTTAGAGAACTACACAAACGTTTCCTAAGAATGTTTTTGAATAAAATTACAGAGCCTATCGTTAGCTATTCCAATGAAGTATTATTGAGTGAATAGCAATTTTATAGATCAGTGCCCTGCTTTCTCCGATGGCATGGCATCCACGTGTCTGGACATTAACTTTCTCCAGCTGCCGCTGGATGAGGTGGAAATCAAAGACGCAGAACACATGAAAATCAAAACTCGATTAGCTGAGATTATGGACAAATCAAAATGTTCGGTAGAAATTGGTGTGAGATCCCTCCTCGACTCTACCTAGCTAGTCTCTACTTTCATCACTAATCTTTTCTGCACCGCCATGTTCAATGTGACAAAGAAACTCTGCATACCCACGTACGTTTTCTTAACTTCGACAGCTTCTCTGCTTTCTCTCATGTTCTTTATTCCGAAGATCGAGATTCCATTTTCGTTCAAGGACGCTACCGGGCTTCCTGCCGATCTCAAGCACAAATGAAGCCTTTTTTTGGTTTGTGCACCATTTCTCGTGCTTTCGGCAAAGAAGCTAGCCGACATCAATTCATGTGGGTGTTGCGCAGTACACCTTTAAGGTCCTTTAAATCCAGAGAGAAAACAGAGGTTTTCTCTGCTCTCCCGTGGGTGCTGCGCAGTACTCCTTTAAGGTCCTTTAAATATGGCGAGAAAACAGTGGCTCTCTTTACTTCGTCCATGGCTTCATACAAATTTCTTTGGCATAACCTCAAACCCTACCAGAGGCTCGGTGACCTCCCTCAGCCTTGTGGATATGGATCTTTGTTTCCGTCTTCCAGAGGCTCGCTGACCTTCCTCAGGCTTCTGGCTATGGATTTTTGTTTCCCTTAGACAACCGCATTAATCTTCAGGCTTGTGGTTATGGATCTCAGGATCTTTGTTTCCTTGGCCACATTAATCTTCAATGGGAGTTCTATTGCTCATCTCAAATGACTATTAAAATTAGCTCTATGTACAAGTAGCTTTTGGAATGGTGATTAATCCATAATCCCTTAGACAGTGACTCAGAACTCGAGCTTCAAAGGCAATATTGTGTTCAACACCAGGGAGGTGATGACATGCAATTTTCCACGAGGTGCACTAGAGTGATGACGTGCGATATGTATTATACTGGCTTTTGATATTTATTACACTAGAGAAGAATTCAATATGTATTAGACATGCTTACTATGTCAAGCGAAGTAGTGAACTTTCCATATCTGAAAACTTTGGATATCCTACTTTTACCTGAACATGAATGACTTTCCATGTCTGAAAACTTTGGATATCTTACTTTTACCTGAACATGAATGTCTTGAAAGCTGCTAAGCCCGCATTAAGGCCCTCAACTTTGTTGTCCAATCAGAAATTACTTAATAAATTTTATATTATTTTCTAATATTAAAACTTTGGTTAAAGTTGTGATGCACATAAATATTTTTGGTCAAACAAAAGATTAATACCCCGTCAACGCTCTATTGATCGCTAATAGTCCCAGGCAGGGACTAATAATGAATGTATTTGGTTTTGATTATGAAATAGGCTCACTTGGTACTTAATGAGTAATAAATAGGTCCATAATATTTTTAATAGGAAATAATATAATAAAAAGAGGTAGTTTCCATACACACTTAAGAATACTCATGAAAAGGTATAAATACACATGAGTATCATTATATGTGATATATATTGAATGCATTGTTTTATAACAACCATGACTTGTGAAATGATTCCTTCCATAAGGAGTATTTGATGGTGTTTCCCTACTGTAGGGGTTCTTTTATATATTCTTGTATTCTTTATGTGTGAATGATTTAGTGCTTTTGAAGTTTAAGGGCTTAATTTATCTTTAATCTATCAAAGTTTACTACAAGTAATATCAAAGATCTTTCTTGGGCACAAAGTGAGATTTATTTATTTTTATTTGTTTGGTAGTTTTTTTAAGAAAAAAAAAGAGGGCATAAATTTCACTCTTAAAAAAAACCTCATGAAAAAGAAAAATGAAAAAGTCATCCAAAATGAAGCTCAATAAATGGAGTTATTGCTAATTAAAATCAGTGTTTTTTAGGGTTTTCCCTAGTGACAACCATGTGGTTTGT
>APFE031664374.1:11637-25982 GCA_000404065.3 Pinus taeda | reverse complement strand
ATTTATTATATATGTTCATTAAATTTAAGATATTAAAAGAAAAAAAGCAATCATACTTTATGTTTTATACTTAATTTTCTAGAAGTGTGGGATACTCATTTTGAAAGAACCAATGTCATTTATAAGAATATAATTTAAATCAATTAAAGTTTACAAGAGTTTATTCTTCTCTGAATTTGACTAGATTATAACTAGTAATTGTACAAAGTGCAAAGAAACGTGGAAGGAGTGAGGAGTGGGGATTTAAAAATTATCATAGATTTATAATTGTGATCATTGAGAGGAATCAAATCTCTCAAGATGAAAATTAGATGAGTGAGTCAGATTTAATAAAATATTATATAATTTTTATAAAAATAAAATAAATATAATTTTCATCGTTTTATAATAAAAATAATTATATTGGACTCTAATATATATATATATATATATATATATATATATATATATATATATATATATTATATTATATTATATATTATATATTAACTTTAAAAAATCAAATAAGTTTGTCTAATTCTCTTTTAGTTGATAGGTATGTTTATTTGAAATTTGCTTTTAGAATTTTTTGTTTATTAAATAGAAAAAAAAAAATAGATGGGTTTGGTCAAATTGAATAATATATTTATATAATAATCAAAAAATCATAGTTTTCATTGTTTTGATATATAAAATAATTGAGATTAGATTCTAAATCTTATTTTGGTAGTTAATCATTCGTGTGTGTGTGTGTGTGTGTGTATATATATATATATAACTTTTAAAAAATCTAAATAAGTTCATCATATTTCTCTTTTAGTTGATATGCATGTTTATTTAGAAATAGTTCTTTTAATTTTTTGGATGAATTACATGGAACAATTTTCTTCACCAAGCTCAATCTTCATTCGGGATATTATCAAATTAGAATGAAGACTGAAGACATTCTGAAAACAACATTCAAAACTCATGAAGGTTATTATGATCTTTTGGTCATGCATTTTGGTCTTACTAATGCACCTTCCACATTTCAAGGTTTGATGAATTCCATTTTCAAACCCTTCCTTATAAAATTTGGGTTAATATTTTTTGATAATATACTAATCTACTACAAGTCTTGGAAGGATCATGTTCAACATGTTGACAGGGTGCTCAAACTATTGGAGGAGAAACAATTATATGCAAAAACCTCCAAATGTTTCTTTGGAATACATGAGGTGGCATATTTACAGGTCATATTGTATCTCATGAGGGTGTTAAGGTAGACCCTAATCAAATTAAATCCATTAAGGAATGGAAAATCCCCACAACCCTAAAGCATCTTTAAGGATTTCTCGGGTTGATAGGGTATTATCTCAAGTTTGTTAAGAATTATGAGAGAATAGCATCACCTCTAGCAACATTACTAAAGAAATATACATTTTCTTGAACTCTAGAGGCAACAAAGGCCTTTGAACATCTTAAAGAGGCAATATGCCAAGCACCAACCTTAGCTACACCAGACTTCACAAAAACCTTTATTGTGGAATGTGATGCCTTAGGAAATCGAATTAATGTTGTTTTAATGCAAGAAGGAAGACCCATTTCTTTTGAAAGTCATCCAATCAAGGGAAGGTGTTTACACAAACCTATTTATGAGAAGGAAATGTTGGAAATACTACATGCACTAAAGTAACGCCGACCTTACCTAATGGGAAGACACTTCAAGGTAAAAACAGATCATGATAGTCTTAAATACTTTTTGGAACAAATATTATATTCAGAAGAACGGCAGAAATGGGTCACATAGATGTTGGGTTATGACTTTGAAATCATCTACAAAAAGGGGAAGCAAAATGTTGTTGCAGATGCACTCTCAAGAAAGGATGAGGATGTGGAAGCATTTCTTTATGCCATTTCTATTGTCCAACCTAACTGGATAACTAAAGCAAGGGATTAATGGAAAAATGACGAACAGGTGTGGACACTCATTCAAAAGTTGCAACAAGATCCCAATACATCTTATGCATTTATCTAGAAAAATAATTCATTATGGTACAAAGATCAGTTATATCTTTGTAAGAATTCCCAACTCAAATAAAAGATTCTTTTGGAATTGCACACCTCCCCCTTAGGAGGGCACTCAGGGTTTTTAAAAACTTGCCACATGGTCAAGAAGGAATTTATTGGGGATGACCTTAAATCTAATATTTAGAAGTTTGTGGTAGAATGTTTGGTTTTCCAACAAAATAAAGTTGAGACAATTAAGACCCCAAATTTGTTACAACCTTTAGCCATTCCAAATCAGTGTTGGAGGAGGTCTCAATGGATTTTATCACAAGTTTACCCAAGTCTGAAGGAAAGAGCGTCATCATGGTGGTAGTTGATAGACTTATGAGGTATGCACACTTTTGTGCATTATCTCATCCTTTTAAAGCTAGTATAGTTTCTACTGCATTTTTGGAAACAATTCAAAAGTTATATGGAAACCCAAAGATTATTGTAAGTGACAAAGATCTCGTTTTCAATAGAAATTTTTGGACAAAATTTCTTCTTGTCTTGGTACTCAATTAGCTCTAGCACATCATATCATCCTCAATCTGACGAGAAAAATGAAATAGTGAACTAATGTTTGGAAGGATATCTTCATTGCTTTATATCCGATAAACAAACACAATGGGTCAAGTGGTTACCTCTGGTTGAATGGTGGTATAACACTTCCTTCCATACTGCAACAAAAACGACCCCATTTATCGCATTTTAGGGATATCATCCACCATCCATCACTTCATCTTTAAGAGAAAATTCTAAGGTTCAAGCAGTCGAAGATCACATCGAGCATCATCAACAGGTTCTCCAGCTCTTAAAGGATAACCTCACCCTGGCGTAGAATCAAATGAAACAATAGAAATATCAACATCACAATGAAAAGTTTTGATGTAAGCGATTGGGTATTTTTACGACTACAACCATACAAACAAATGTCCCTCAAGCAATATAAGAAGGATAATAAATTATCACCCAAGTACTATGGTCCTTACAAGGTGCTGCAAAAGATTGGTACTATGACATACAAATTAGAGTTGCCTACATCTTCTCGAGTACACCCAATTTTCCATGTTTCATGCTTGAGGAAGGTTATCAACGACAAGCTCCCAGCTCAAACAGTATCTCCAGAACTTGATGAAGAAGGAAAAATAATATTTGAGCATGAAAAAATCACATAAACAAGAACTTGATAGCTACAAAATCAATCAATTTCAGAGTATCTAATTAAGTGGAAGAACTTACTCGCTGAAGATTCCACATGGGAGGATGAAAATTTTATACAAAAGCATCTAGAACTACTCAAGCCTTGAGGACAACACTTTTTTGAAAGAGAGGGGCGTGTTATGTCCCTATAATACTAGTGTATCCCCCTTATTGTTATTGTTAGTGTATTGCCCTCTTGTTATTATTGTGCCCATGTAGCCCCCATATTATTATTATTGTGGCCCATTTGTTATTGTTGTGCCCTTACATTATTATTTTAATATAGGCTCTGATTATATTGTGGCCCCTTAGACTCCTATATATACCAAGGAGGTATTATCATTTGTATCGTCCAATAATTGTTCATTTATGTGATGTAAAGGAGGTTTCCCCCTCGAAGAGGCCAATTTCCAGGTCGTTTATTTATCTTTCCTTATTTTTTGTGATCTAGTTGTATAACAAGCCAACAAACAGAACTTACCAGCTACAAACTGACATCCTACAGGGCTTACAGGACACTTAGGAGCTAAACAACCACTCCAAGTGCCCAAACCGTGAGCTAGATTGCCTTTTTAGTGACTTGGGCCCACAATCGCATGCATGACAAGGCCTTCATGCAGTTATAGGCCTCCAACAGTATGCATAGTCTTATAAGGGTGCGGTTAAGGCCCAAAACTTCTATTCCAAATGGTGTAGTCTCAAATTCTCAACCACCATTTCAAGTTAGCCTCCAGACCACTGCCGAGAATTCAGTGAGACTTTTCAGAATGATAAATAACATTAAGACAAAGTAATTCATACAAAACTTGGTCAAGGACTTCACCTAACCAGACCTAACCATGACAATCATTTCATCAAACATATGGAAAACATGTAATCTCCAGGTCATGAATGCATATCTGAACATAGGAATCTGAAACTTATCAGAGATTCACCAAGAAGGTCTAATGCCCTCTCATAATAGTTGCAACAACATTTTGTAGTCCATACATTCATCAACCATTCATGTATTCATCAAACACATCAAGAGCCACAAACAATATACATCATATAACCGGCATATAACTAGCAAATAACCAACATATAAACCAACAAATAACCAACATATAAATCATGGAAACTTAGCCATAATATCACCATCATAATCAATACATGTAATCGTATATCACAATAGAACATACTTCATATTAACATATGAAAATTTCAACCAAGTCAAGGACTTCCATGTAGCACCTGACCATAGATTAGGATGAACCAAATCTTTCTTTTAGCCAATCAACCCCGCACCATATTCCAAGGCTGAATGTTGGGTCTCATGGAATGAACCAAACAAAACGAAACCCAGGGCTTCTAGAGGACAAACCACCTCAACCCTTAACCAATGATTCCACCTCATGGTCGTACATCACTATCACCAACTAGATCGATCTCTACCCAAGTTGTCCAAGGCTCTAGAGAGTTTGTTCCAACCGTGGCTCCAGGATCTAATAACTCAACCCATAGCCTTCCAGGGCTCCAAAGCGTTTGTCCAACCCGACTCTAGTGACTAGAAAATCAACCCACCAAGGGCTCCAGAGCATTTGTCCCAACCTAGGCTCTAGGACTAGTAACTCAATCGAAGTTGTTACAGGGCTTCTAGAGTGTCTTTTCCCAACCAATGGCTCCAAGAACTAATAACTCAACCCACAACCATAAGGAACATGAGCGAAAATCAGAAAACAACAAGGAGAAAAACCCACAACGCCATGGTTATTCAGAAATGGTGAGGCAAGGCTAAAACCACTGTCAATCCTGGCAAATATCCATGCCCATGGCAACACATAACCAAGAAACCACATGCATATACCATGCATGCCAAAATAGCAAACAAATCATACATGCAACTCGATACCTGCAAGGAATCCAGTTATAGTTGCTGATCCACTTGTTCCCTTGATCTCTCCTACTTTCCTTTGCATTATTTCTTAAATCCAAATGAAACTAGAGTGCTCCAAGCATGCTCCAAGAATTCTCTAACTGTACAAGAGTATGAGAGAATGAGAGAATAGAAGAGAGCTAAAAAACTGAACTGACAAAAGCCTCAGCCAAAAGCCCTGAACTAATCCTCAGAAACCTTTTTATCGTTGAGGCCTCTATTTTCTTCATTTTCCTTAATTTTTCCTATAATTTCCTTAACATGCAAATATGTGACCTTTCACCTTCCTTTTATCCTATTTTCCTTTATTTTGATAAATAAAATTCTAATTAATTCCACTTTGCCTTTGTCAATTTCCTTAGCCATAAATAACCGAAAGTGACACCCACTAGGATGTTTTTCCCACCATTCATCTTAGAATATGTGTCCCATGACCTTGGTTGGTGGTTCTAACTCATAATTTGAATTGGATGAGAAATCACAAGATAGTGAAGACCTAGAAAATGAGTACAAAAAAAGAGATTTATAAAGAGAAATTAAGTTTTAGTGTCATCACTTCTTCTCGACCTCTATTTAAAATGGAAGCAAGAGTGAACATCAAAACCTATCAAGGTGAGATCAATGATGTTAGGTTAAATCATTGATTGTCATAGTTATAAGTGTATTCAGATGTCCATGATATAGATTAAGAAAAACAAAATTTCTTTTGTTTGACTGAACCTAGAGGGCCATGTACTAATTTGTTGTGAAAGCCATATGGAAACATTTATGTAGAAAATTTATATGGATACACAAAGGCTAGAGGGTGATTCGTGAATAAATAAGTGGGATGATTTTCAAACTCTCATTAGGTCTTCGTTCTACCCAATTGGATATAGAGGACTAGTGGATCCGTTGGCATCACTTTAGGTAGAGGCAAGGGCGAGGTGTGCAACAATACACCATCAAATTTACAATACTCTAGGGAGAAGGTAGAGGAATATTTTCTAACCTCATTTAATAAAATTTAGGGGATGAAGGGCCTCCCTAAATGGGGAGGTATGATTCACAATGGATAATTATATAATTTCTCACCTCTCTTAGTACTTTATGGGTGGAAAAATAGGAGGAATTGGCTTCCAGGGCCCATTTTAATGCTAGGTCCTAGTTTGCAAATTTAGGGTTTGGAATCTTCCATAGCCATTTTAAGTCATGGAATCGATTTTTTTGTGTGGTTAAAGCTTTAAAAGCATAACTTGATATCCCGTTAGTGTTAATTTAAACCTTGATACGTTTCCAATAGTGTGGAAATCACTTTGATTAAAGTTTGTATGTAAATTTGTGCCTCCTACAAGTTGACCTACCTTATTTACTACCATGGTATTAAGTGGATGCTATGTCAAAATCCATCATTCAAATATGTGGGGCTACTAACATATGCACTTTCAAAAATATTATAGAAGGTCTAAACGTGATCTCTAATTGAGGGTCAAGGCATGCAAAATCCTATACGCTAGAAGACTATCATGCTACATTAAATATTGAAATGCTAGGAAGAGAGGGGGTTCCATTCTTTAGCATTGTACTTGTTTTATAGTTTATTAGAGAATCTAGGAGTCGAATTTGGGTACATAATTGTAATGTCTCCATTTTTATCCCTTGATAAATTGTAATTAATTATGATTAGTGGTGTCTTATTTCAACACATATATTTCATTATCATGCCAATTTGAGCTAGACAAATCTAGGCAATCTATATGTACTTTATTTTAAATTAATGAAGATACCAAACAATCAACTGAGGCACGAGTACCTATAGGAACCACAATACCATTAGCAGGGAATAATAAAGGGACCTTTGGGGGTTCACCTTGTAAATATTCCAAGTAACCCTTTTCAAAACCATTTTGGATGATATTTGAATTTGAAATGCTCCACCCATTTTTCCCTCTTGCTTATATCATTAAATTTGAAATCTGGCTGCTTGCAGTGTGTAATCTTAGTAGTTATTGAGAACAGGTGGTAGTTGCAAGAATCCTCTCAAAATCAAATATAATGATTAGGGTGAGTATGCTTATAGGGTAATTTAGATGACTCAAAACTTGCATGGTGAAAGGAGAAAATCATGTAATTGGGGAGGAGGCACACACAAATGGGTGAGAAGGGAATTTTGCATATAGAGGAGAGGGGACTAGGAGATGGACACAAACTAAGATGAGATGTGAGTTTAACTAGTCAAAATTCCTTTGACTCAAACCAAGGGACTATGGGATGGTCAAGAGAAAAGAAACTCAAGCAAACAACAAGAAGGGACTAGCTCATCACGGGGGGAGAGTAAGGATCCAAAACCAAGGATGAGGGGAGCTGTAATAGTGGGACCAAGTTAGGTGGAGAGCATAAGAGCTAACATAATTTAGCGCAGATAATCCTTTCATAAAACACACACACACTTATATAATATATATATATATATATATATATATATATATATATATATATATATATATATATTATATATATATATATATATATATATATAATTTTTTTCTTAATCCGAAGTAGAAGGGGCCCACCTAGGCGGACTCGGGAAAGCTAAGAAAAGCTCAACACGATAAGGCAATACAAATGAGAGAGAGAGAATATAGAAACAATTGTAGAGATTAAGCTCTCAAACCCAATAAAGTAAGATTAGACAACTTGATCAAAATTGAATCATTATATTATTTTTCATTCTTCTTGATGCTTCAAGAGTGAAAAAATTAGAGGAATCAACTCACAAGACCATTTTTATCAGCAGGTCAAAGTTTGACAAATCTGGGTTCAAAACCTTTCGAAATTAGTTTGAGGAATTAAACAATATTTTACAAGTAAAACTTTAGCACTTAAACATGCATCCCCAAGCACTATTGAACACTCAAATACCTTTCCAACGATGCTAGAAAGACCTAAAATGGAGTCTATATGCAAAATCTATGCCACTTGGAGGTTCACCTTCCTATTTTGAGCACCATGATTTGAGAGGATGTCATATCAACCTCTATTATTCATGACAAAAGGGCTAGTCACTTGTTTTTGATGAAGAAAACTCTAAAGGATTCAATATTGTAACTCTAGCTAAGAGTTGAAGGAGTGAAACTTAACCAATAATAGTTTATTGGGGGTGTTATAACTAGGCCACTAGGATGAAAGGGGTTCCATTCTATTAGAGTGCATTTTGTTCCATAGACAAGAAGAGTAGCAAAGAGTGGACAAAGAGAGAGAAAACATAGAGGGTTTGTGTATTATAACATCCCACAGGCCAAGTGTCTCTCTCCTTTGTACTTGCATTCATTTTCTTTCAAAGGAAGACATAGAAGAGTAGCCTTACCTTCCATATAGGTTTTCTCCTTTAAGGGTTTCTTAGATCATATCATGTGTTTATTGTGGTTTGTGAGCTTTATTTCATTGTTATCTATTTTCCCTGTTTTATTTATTGCATGCATGAACATAACACAGTGATTAATGGATCCAGAAATATATAATAAAAAAAGTTTAACCTTCTTAATATAGATTTCAGATTTACAAATATATTTTCATAGATCATAGCACAATAGTTTATGGATCATATTGGTATCATAGCAAGTGCCTTTTGGTATTTTGTTGGAAGTTGCAGGGGAACTTTAGGGGATAATCATACCCAGAAGATCACGTTCAAAACCAGACAAGGTTTGTATGAGTGGCCAGTTATGCCATTTGACCTATGTAATGCACCAACTACGTTGATCAAATTAATGAATGATATGCTATGCCCTTTAATAGATTCATTTGTTATTGTTTATCTCGATGATATATTGGTATATAGTGATACTTAAGAGGAGCACATCTCACATTTGATGCAGGTGCTATAGACATTGAAGAAGCACCAATGGCTCACAAATTGATCTAAATGAAAAGTGGATACCACCCATGGTATTTACCCATGGCATTGAATGAAGCAACTCAATAAGGCAACAATAATACTATAAATAATGATCCTCACCTTACAAAAAAACAAATTGGTCCTCCATAATGTATTTGTTAAAGGGTCTTCTTCTCAATTAATAAAGTTATCTTTTGCATTTAGTGTGGGTATGTTTTATGTTATTGTGATTAGTTGCTTGATAGATGTATATGCTCCTCCCCTCCCTCTTAATATTCATGGTTCCTGGATTTTAGCCCCAAGATCGAAGAATGCCAACATATCTCTGATATTGAGCACATCCACTGCTTGTATTGTTCCCATGAGTGCAATGAAGGATGTATAATGTCGTCGCAACTTACATTATGTAGCCATCCTTCACCGCCACCTCTCGTTAAACTAGTCTCATTGATTTAAGACATTGCAGTTAACCATCATGCCAATTAATCATCGGGTGGAAACTATCTCAAAATGTTGACCACCCCACACATCTTTTCGCTATTGATGCCAATGAATCCCCATCATGTTCAATTGTTGTTGTGGAGTGGTCCTCTAAAGAAACAATGATACTATGCAATTTAAGATGTTCTTCCATACTATCATTGCTCATTGCATTGAGGTTGAAACATTAATTTGGAAAATAGTCTTTCCATGGGATATATACATGAATTAAAAAATCCAATATAATTAAATGACTCCTCGTAAATTATATGTACGGAAAGACTATGTTCCCATGTTCCAAATCTCTTAAGGTACTATAAATTGAGGTGATAATTACACCGAAGGTTCCTGACTTACAAGGATTCGATATGAGGACCGAATGAAGTGGCTTGGGAGATGACGACACGAGGGATGAAGGTTAGGCCTCTAGGGACATTAAATGTTTCAATGAACACTCAATCCAAAGGTTTAGACATCTATTGCTTCATTATTCTAAAGTATATAGAATTTATATACACATATTTTGTTTAATTTTAAATGATTATGTGATGTGAGTTTGTAAACTCCATTCAAGTTAGGTTTGGAATGACAAAGTAAATGGATGCCCATTATTATTTTTAAAATATTTTAATGATAATAGTTTATGTTGGGAAATACTAAACTATTTATAAAATGTTATTTTAATTAGATTATAATTAACAATGTGAATAAGGTTTATTTTTGAAATCTAAATTTTAAGGTTTAGATATTTTTAAACTTAATTAATATTATTAAACATAAAATCAATATATTATATAGGAAATTTAAAAAATAAAAATAAAAAATGGTTGCTTTAGTTTCTATTTTAAAAATGGTTGATTCATTTAAACAATAAAATAAAATTTATATTTATTGTATAATAATAATTATTAGCCTCGACGATTAGCTCAATTAGTCGAGTTCCTGTCACAAAATGCACCTTTCTAATGGGAGGTTACGGGGTCAATTTTCCTCGATACCCTCGCGGTTAGGCTATGATAATAAGCCAATGGGAAGTGATCCCTTCGAGTTGATTTTCCAAATGATGGTTCGTGTATACAAAAATCCATATGGTTAATTAGACCTTAAAAAGGTAAGAAATTAAACAAAATTCTTTAGCATTTTATTCCTATGCTAAAAAGGAAGTAAGAGAAGGTTGGTAGTGTGAGAGATATATTGAAAACTAGAAAGCATGTGAGTATAAGATGAACACTTTAAGAAATATGTTTTTCATCTTGGACCCTCTTAAGACCTCGCATGATGTTGAATGCTTGTTCTTTGTGACTAATGTGGATATATATTATTAGTATTTGTATGAGGTATGCATATATTAAAGGAGGATTTGATCCCCCTCCATGATGTTAGCCTCACATTCACATAAAACAATAAAAAAATCCAAAATATTCAAAATAATTAAAATTATGAAACTTGGATTTATTCTTACTTATCTATTCTAGAATGAGACTTTTCTCAAATTTGGGAATTTGTTTAGGTCTAGTTGGTAGATATTCTCTCCAACACGTTAGGGTCCTAAGATTAATGTGTGGCTGAGATATTTACTCAACCAAAAGTGATTGTGTCCAAAATAGACACACTATCTTGAAGCATACTCTTGATGTATTTATATATTGTATGATTATCATTATTATGTGTGAGTGAAATACAATACATTAAGGCTTGAAAATCCTTTTCTGCCAAATTTATGTCTCAGATATAATTTTGTTTTTTATTTTATTATTGTTCAATTGGTATCAAAGTTGGTTCAACCCTGTGAATTCTATATGTACATAAGTTATCATAGTGTTCTGAGAGTGTAGTTTTGTGTGTTTCTCTTTCTTTTTTTTTACATGCGTCCATCGACAATTAAAAGTTGTGTGTAGCCATGGGAATGGACGAAGAGTTGCACGAATTGTATCCCAAGTCATGTATGGTTATTCCGTTCTGGTTGCTCCAGCTTTTGAAGAACCCATCTTCACATTTTGGATTTGATTGCGGTATGATCTCTTTTAGAGTTGCGTGCAAAAAGGCCAGCTTTGGAGAAGGGCCAAGAATCTATCAAGTACTAAAAACCTAAAAAAGTTGTTGATAGTAGCGTGAAAAAGGTCTGCTTAAGGAGATCCGTTAATCCAAGGTTAAAATAGTCGTAGCCATTGTGCACCGTTTGATGAGAACGGACCTGCTGGAGCCACCGATGGAAAATTAAATTGTTGAGCAGTGAAATGTTTCTTTGATAAAGGGTAGTAACGTATTGAATCAGAGAAGTTGTATGTCTCCAAAAATTGGAATTTTGGTCGTGGAATGTCGAAGCAGTATCAGGATCCAAGGAGTTCTGAAATGCGTGAGGACAATGAATTCTCGTCAATGACACACTGGTCATGCTCATGAGTACAAAGTGGTGGTTATAACTCATCAGTACAAAGCGATGGTCCTGTTTTTGTAGTTATTTGTCTATCAACGATCTTCCTAGTAGAGAATTCTAAGGTTCACAGAGACTTTTTGGTTTTCTCCACTCCTCGATTTCACATTGATCCATTAAAAATAACTACTATTTGGGTCATTTTCAGCTTTGAAATACCGAGATCTAGGTTCGGCGTAAGAAACTGTTGGAAGGATCAGAGATGTTTATATTCGATGGCTCGAAAAAAGGCTAGATCGTCGATTTTTAAATGCATATTATTGTGAGCCAAGCGTAAGCAGAGTGAAGTCTGTAAGAGAAAAGTTTTTTTTGGCAAATCATGTTGGGAGATTGTGTTTGGAGGCATCATGGCTGTGTGGGAGAGAGGCGTTGCTCAGATCTTCCACTATGTTGGAGAGCCATGCTGGTTGGAGTTGTAGACCGGATGCCTTACAAAATTTAAACGATGCGTAAGATTGACGTGGAGTTTAGTTATGGTTGCGCTAAGAACGGGGTAGAAGTTCGAACACAAGCTCATCGTAGTATAGAGGTGAAACACAATGTTGGAAGTTTGAGGACTTAATGAAATTTGAATTATCCTCATGCTAGAAGGTTTCTAACGAGGTTTCATCACATTGCAAGTAAGATTGGTTGATTCCAATTACGATCAGATGCTTGGAGTCACGAAATTGGGTGTGTGTGACATTGCGAAGATCCTCTATAGAATTGAAGTAAGTGGAGAATGATAATCACATTCCACTCTAATGTTGCGATATAATTCATTAGAGGAAAATGTGTGGATTATAAGCCTCGATTGATAACAATCCAAGATTTTGCAACATTGAATACCATTTCTATGTTTTAGCATAAAATTGTGATTGGAATTAAGACCTCATCACAACGATCCAAAGAAGCATGCAAGGAGAATTAGAGGCGAGTTTTTTTTTCAGAAGAAAAATCAAATATATTCATATAAGAAGATTTACATAGTGCAAATGCAAGGAGCATATGCAGAAACATTCATATATGGAGATTACAAAAGCAAATGCAAACGTGGACCGAGCCACAGACAAATCTGCTAAGACAGATCCTAAATAAGCCCCGAAAAGCCAATACTACCCCCCAGACAAGGCAAACCAACATAAAGGTGCAGAAGAGGCACCAATAAACGTGGATCAAACCACCCACAAATCTGCTAATAACAGATCCCAAATAAAGCCCCGAAAGGCCAATATTGCCCCCCAGACAAGGCAAACCAATCATAAGGTGCGGAAGAGGCACCAAGAAACCACGCAGGCAGTCATCTTAAAAAAGAGCAGCAGGATCTATCCGCCCAAAAAGGAGGGAGAGGCACGAAAAGAGGAAGAGAGCAGCAAAAGAAGCCACTCTTTCTCCGCCCCCTCAAACTCTCCACCCGATTCAGGTGAGGAACAGAGGAAGAACGCTGCCACAAACAACCGCATCAGCCTGTAGAAAAGACCCACAGGAACATCCATAGAAGCGGCACGAAACAGGACTAAGGCACCACTATTCCCTCAATGCTTCAAAGGATATGCCATGGTCAGAGACAGACTGGCCTGTCGCCGAGAAGGAAATGACCCCTTGGAGCAAAGACGTCACCAGGGGCAGAGGCAGCAAGGGGAGCCACCTCGCCCCCGTTTAGAAAAAAACTGAAGACCAGAAGACTTCGGCTCACCTGAACGCCCCTACCGCCTACCCGCCCTCCTGTACACGCACCTGCACGCCCCTTAGCTTTCCCCCACTTGCCGCTTCTGCTCGCCCTACCGCGACTGCTCGCCCTTCTGCACTCCCCTGCACGCCCTCCTATACACGCTCCTGCACGCCCCTTCCGCTTCTGCCCTCTTGCTCACTCTGCTTAACCCTCCTGCACACGCTCCACCCCCCTGCGTGCCTCCTCTGCTCACCCCCTCACGCACTTCCCTCGGGTCCTCCTATTCACCCCTGTTCTCCCTACTGTGCACGCTCCTCCCCCCTGTTGCCTCTTCTACTCGTCCCCTCAACGATCCTCCCCCGAGCCCTCCTGCTTACCCCTGTTCTCCCTTTTGCGCACGCTCCTCCCCCGGGACCTCCTACTCACCCCTTCTCTCCCTTCTGCGCACGCACCTCCCCCGGGTCCTGCTCGCCCTACCGCTCTCCCCCGGGTCCTCCTGCTTACCCCTGCTCTCCCTTCTACGCACGCTCCTCCCCCAGGACCTCCTGCTCACCCCTGCTCGCCCTTTTGCGCACCCCTGCTCGCCCTCCTGCTTACCCCTGTTCTCCCTTCTGTCACGCGGAATTAGTCGATCTTGCGGACAAGACAGACCTTCCTAGAATTTAATGAAGACCTAATGACAAACAAACCAACCAGACACTATCTTTCTCTAAATGCGCTTTATAAATAATGGTAAACAAATGTGTTTAAGGGCCTACCTCATGTCCAACGCAAGTTC
>APFE031664373.1:83204-99098 GCA_000404065.3 Pinus taeda | reverse complement strand
TTGTCCCCATATTGTTATTATTGTGCCCCATAGAATCCCTCTATTGTTATTTTTGTGGCTTTATATTATTGTTGTAGGTCGGCTGGGTTATATTGTGACTCCTTAGACTCCTATATATAGAAAGGAGGTTTTGTCATTTGAATCATCCAAGAATTGTTCATTTATGTAATGAAAAGGAGGTTTCCCCCTTGAAGAGGCTTAATTTTAAGGCGTGATCTATCTTTTCTATCTTTTTCTTGAGCTGGTTTCATAACATTGTTCCTTTCCTTGTTTCCCCTTCAATAGCCTTGGTTGTTCTTGTGCCTGCATTAGATGGGGTAAGCCATTCACTCGGCCATTTGCTAATGACCCCCATATTGTCATCCTTTGTGACCAAATATGGCAACTTATGCCATGTTCCTGTAGCATCCTTCTCTGCACGTATGGAAAAATTGTGAAAACCTGTCTTGAAATTGGCAATATTAGTATATTGCGCATGTAAACTTGGTGAAAAACGCGGTCGTTGGTTGATCACCATCCGCAACTTTGACTCAAACAAGACCCAAAAGATCTTTGTTTCCATGATGCATTATGGATCCTTCATCACCCATAGCGAGGTGAATTTCGCAGCCTCGTAAAAGTCTGGATCATGTGGTTGGAACTGGCTTTCCTCAGGCATCCTCCATGCCACCAGCGCGACCAATAGAAGCAACCATGCGTAGTGGAATGCCTTGTCATCCTCCTGAGATTCATGGGAATCCTCCAAGAACTCATGACAAAGATACTTGGCCCAATTTTGTTCGACCCCCTTGCTACACTACGCAACCAAAAATACTACTAGTGTTGAAACTTCATCAGCGTGGCACTTTCTCATTATTTTTCTAGCCAAAATTTATGTAGCAAATTGCATAGCATCATTCGATATGGAGCTAATGGTGTAGCCACAAGACTTCTTCACAAACCCGAAGTTGTTGTTCATCTGGTTTGCCAACTTCTTCTCCTACAATTTCCCCACAAAATCATACATGGGGTTCACTCCCTAATAAGCAACAAGGTTATTCGGTGGACCATCACGTTGTCAATTGGAATTGGCCCTCCCAACCAAAGGCACCCATCTTAAACCAACGCCAATAATTGATGCACAAAGATAGTGTTAATGATAATGTGGCTAAAATGTGGCACATACAACATGTTGAGAAATCCCACGTGCTCAATTCTAGTCGCCCACTTCATTGGCTCAAGTCATGTAACACCTGACTCCTTGTAGTAGACTGATTTCAAATATTTGTTGGGATCCAACTATGGGAACTTCACATGAAAACCCAAGTCCCAGCCCTCCATCTTTAAAAACGGTACCCGGGCCAACAAATTTCCCTCAACAAGTACATCCTTCAGAAGCAATGGTGTGAAGACCTGGAATTTCACTAAGTCTGGGTCCTTAGTCACTTTGGCAGTGGGCTTCCTAGGGGGTACATAAGGTGGTAGTCGAGTAATCAGAACTGCTTCCTCTACATCAATATATTCAACCCCCATATGCAATTCTTCCTCATCCAAGTCTAAGGGTTCCATTGGTTTCTTGGTTGTATCCATCTGACCCTTTTGTTTGACCTTCATTGGATTTTTATGTGGTGATTGCCACACCGGCGATTATTGTGGCTTCTTTTGTTTCTTCTCTCCTGCCAAGGAGGCAGTGGGTTTGGACCTCGGTGATCTAGGCACTGTGCTAGGGATTAGTTGTGTTGCATCCATTATCTCCCAGAATATTTCCTTCTTCCACTCAAGTAAACGCTCCTCAAACTTAAATCCTTGCTACCGAAACTTATTTTGTATCTCTTCCCATCTAGACATGCAGCAATTGTTTCGGCACAAACTAAGGTGCAAAATCGCAAGAAAATTTCTCTGGAAGAAAAGTGTTTGAATGTGGAGCAGGATGTTGTATTTATAGCCCATTTTGAATTCAAATCCATCCATTCCCTCTAGATCTCCATAATTAATGCTCTTTTGGCAACAGATTTCCAAATATATGCTTCTTAAATTCTCATCACCCCCCCCCCCCAACTCCCTTTAACGGAAACTAGCCATCCAATCATCTATAGTGTCTCCAACGTTACTTTTTGGCCAAGATGTGCAGGAGTCCCATGGAAAATTTTAGGGGCTAATATCCATAGGTGGGCTAATTTTCCATGATTTTTCAACAAAAAGATTTGCCAATTTCCATTTTTTATAAAAAATGATTCGCACAAACTTTGCAATATAAAATTATTTTACGTTAAAAATTGCCAACATTATATAGACACTACATATAAAATCATTATAAATTTGAATAATTTTAAAAATATATTAGCCCCAAGGGTTAGCTCAATTGGTCAAATAAGTTCCTTGTTGTTCGAGAGGTCACAGGGTCAATTCTCCCCGAAGCCCTTGGGTTTGGGCCTAGTTATTGACCACAGGGCTTGATACCCTTGATCAAGCTCAAATATTTCCATGGACATAGCGGCCACCCTGTGACCACGGGTATCCATGAACCACACGTGAAATTATATATATATTCTATATATATATATCTATATGTATATATATATTATATATATATATATATATATATATATATATATATAATTATATATATATATATATATATATATATATAATATATATTATATATATATCGATAAACATTTTATAGTTTTCATATTAGGGACTAGTGAGATTCGCCAATGTTTTTCAACTTCAAGATAATTTTCCATCCTTAAAATTTTCCCTATGCAAGACCCACTGTGCTAGCACAACTCCTTTGTCACAACTTGCAGTTGCACCATTCCCCTAATTATCATTTGTCCCATTTGCTTCACCAAATTGTTCTTTTATGAGCGTAGTTTATAGTCCAACACTTCCTTGCAACTACCTAAAGTACTAAGACTATCTTGAATCCATATAGTCATTACACAGGGGTGGCATCGTCCCTATGCAATTTTAACCAGCTCCCATTGATTCTTCCTGGAAATAGCTCCCCATTCAGCTTTGCAAGCTGAATTGCACCTCCATCCATAATCTCCTTGATGATTGATCTGAAAATGGAATGTACTTGTTTAAGGGTGCAAGGTATCCATTTCCAATAATTTCAACTGTGAGCTAGACACTCCAAATGACCTCTAAAAATGTATAGACTTCTTATTTCTTATACAGAGATAGACTGTAGGGGTATTCACCGGACATGTCACCTCTAAAAAGAGGATGATTTCCAGAGGCTACCTGGCCCTCTACAGGCTCTGCCTAAAGAAATAACAAAGTAAACACTTAGAAGTCTTTGACATACACATACTTGAAGTTTAAGGTCTTGCGGAATAAGACAAATAACTTTCTGTAGCTGAATAGGTGATTATGTGTGTATGCAAGTTATATTTATTTGTTGTTTAATACTTTATATCAGTTTTGTTTAGCATATCATCTTCAGCAAATAAAGACATCAAAATGATAAAGCAGTTCACCCCCCTCTAGGCTACATCTGCAGGACCAAACCTCTCCAACTAGGCTTGTCCTCTTGTATTAAAATTGCTACAAAGGCTAATACAAGAATATGGGTGTCTCCAAGGATAGATCTGACTGTAAATACAGAATCAGAAGATAGGAATTAGCCAAACATGCTCTTTCCCAAACACTAAACAGTGAAATTTGTACCTTATACAGTACTTTCCCCAATTGGCCCTGATGGCCCTTTAAACTTGCATGGAGAATTTTGAGGTGAAGATGACCTCAATTGGTTCTGAAACCTCTGCCATTAGACTCAGAATGTCGAAAATAGCATACATAGGCTTTTGAATCACCGAAAATGGATGAACATAGCCCCCAAACAGCTCCAACACTGAAATGGTCCTGGTGGCCCTGAAAGCTTCCCTGAAGCTAAACAGTGAGAAGAATGCCTCAGAAGGAAAAACGAGCTATAGAAATGGATTCAAAAGGCTGGAAAACTTCAAGATTGACCTTCTTTCCACATTCACTGGATGCACAATTCCCAATGCAGCTCCCAAACTGATTTGGCCCTAGTGGCTCCTGGAACTTCCACGAAGCTAAAACACCTGCAAACGACCTCAGATGGCTGTGAAACCTGTGCCAATGGCTTCAGAAGGTCGAAGAGACCCAAAATCAAAAACAAATTCGTTCAAAACGGACTTTCCTAACCAAAGTTATGGCCATTTACTCCCAACTGCCAGTTTCCCTTGAAAAACTCCAGCTAACTGTAGTGGAGGTCCAGATAAGCCCGCCAAATATGGCGGGACTGCCCAAATTTGGCACTCCGCCAAATCCACCACTAACTGCAAGCCGGTTCTGGGTCATGGTCGTATGGAAGCAGTCATGTGAACGGGGCTGGCCCCATTTGGTTTCCCGCCGAAACAAATTTAACATTTATAAAATGTTTATGCCAACCATATAATACGAGTTAGGACTTTGGCGCAGCGGTAAAACATTGTGCTTCTTTCTAGCCGGTCGTGGGTTCAAACCATGATTGAACCAGAATTTTAAAACGCATATGCCTTCCTTTGATGACGTCACCCATGGCCATGTGGCGGCTTTCGAGCCTGCCACGTGGCAGCTTTTCATTAGCTGTCAGAAAGAATATTCCTTGGAATATTCTCAGGAATATTCTAAAGAATATTCTCTAGAATATTCTCAGGAATATTCTTAAGAATATTCTCTAGAATATTCTACGGAATATTCTTTTTTTAATTTTTTTTGAAAATTCAAAAATTAAAGGTCATTGGGCAATTTTGTTTTTGCCATAACTTTCACATACGGCGACCATTTTTCGAATTGTTTGCGGCACCGGAATCGAGAGGACGAGCTCTTTCCATTCGTTCAGGTTCCAATCAGTTCTGATAACTTTCATTTTTGACCATTTTACGACACTTGGTACTGAGCCCCTGATCAATGATGTATGGCCCTAGCCAATGCATCTGAAACTTCCCTGAAAACTTTGTAAACTTGCTATCATATAGTAGTGCTAAATCCCCATTCTTAAAGGTGTGTTGTTGTTGTCTTGATGGGGCCTAACCCAGTTCAGCATTATCTATGCCAACCAACAAAATCCTTATTATTGTCCCTTTCGGCCACAACCTGTGTAGCGCAAGCTGCGGTCTCACCCAAATCAGTATTGGGGGATGCTAGAACCAGGTTTCTTCATCCAGAGGCCTGTGTGATGTGTTACTGCAATCCTTATGGCTTAGATCTACCTTCATGCACCTTTAATCCTTTCGAATAGTTAACTACTTCAAATCTATCTAAACAACTTCCAGATCTTCACGAAGGTCCCTAATTATACTTATCATTCATAAAGATTATAGTTCTACTACTTTCGCGCAGTAAATAAGCATTAAATCATGTAAATCATAACACAGAGCAAAGATACATACACTTTGCAGAAGTAAATAATAAGACACAAATGCACCAGATTGAGCTCAAAATAGTCTTTATTAAGTATAATCGTTCAATTACAGACTTATTTTCCTTGTGCACTTACCTGCAGGGACCCGTGCACTCAGCCTACAGACTTACCAAGGTCTCTACGCACTCAGCTGCAGGAGCCTTCCCCTTTCACCTAAGTACAGGAAACAAACATTTCATGCCTTAGCACCTTTCCCTTACAATGATTCCTCACTATTATATACTTCTAAAGACTTGTTATGACTCATCTATATATAGCATTTTCTTTACAATACCATGGTCCATGGTCTGTGGACCATGGGCGTGTCTCAAAACCACTCTATCACTACCCACCTAAGGGACTAAAGCCCCTTTGACTTCTACTAGCTTCGTGCTCTACTTCCACATTTTACAGAGACTTTACATTTGCTACAAAAAGATAATACAAAATTTACCAAAAAATTGACCAAAATGACCCTAGGGATCCCTTCCCAATAGGCTCCCAACACGAATTGGGTGACTTTCCCTCGAGTCACTCCTGGCACATCAATCTTGGCTTGGATTTTGTTGAACTCCATCTTAAACACTTGTAAGTCAGCAGTACCCTACACTGTGGCCTGTTGCACTTCCTCGACTAGCTTTTCTTTTGTAGGGCCTTCCACCGCAAGGCCCATTGTCTGTTGTGTCTACTAGATTTTCTTCAACTTTTCTTCTACTAAAAGAGTAAGCTGGCTCGCTTCCTTTGTCCACGACTATATCATGGCCTTCAAGATGTCCCATTTTCTCTACATCTCCTCAATATTTGTTTGTGGTTGTTTCCCTTCTGTTAAGAAAGTGAAGCGCTGGATTGGCGCCAAAGTGCACACAGTCACCCTAAGTTCATCATATTGTTGTTGCTTCTCCCAGATATCTGTTCCAATTTTCTACAGAGTGGGGTCCTCCTGCAGAGTTGTCCATAATTTCATTTCTTACTCGAAGAGCTCTGTGCAGCCCTCTACCATTGCATCAACATGGCCATTCCCTCTTTTATGGCTTCTCCACGCTATTTCTGAACTTCTGGCAGAGTGGTTGGCTACAGCCTTAACTGTAATTCGGAGATCTGAATTTGTAACTCAAATCAAACTCATCCAACCTCCTCTTTTGATTCTCTAACTGCAGTAGCCAACTTTCAAATCTTCACTGCTGATGTTGCATCGTTGGGAATATTAATTTATGGTAGTGCATAACATGCTTGTGTAATGGTTTCCTCTAAGTTCTAGTTGCGCGTGGCTAGTTCTTCCTTTTCCTTCAGCACATGTTCCTTCTCTGCAAATATTGTTTTTTGGTTCATATTTACTTCACTGATGACTAATAGCGCATGCTTCTCTCCTAACCTTGAGCTCTTCTTATACACCTTGATGCAGTTCGTGGAGGGTCTGAATAGTCAGCGTGGCTAGGTTATCACCCACATCCTTGAGTTGTGCGAGTTGGGTGCATACTTCATCTACCTATGCACACAATGAGCCCTCTGGTAATGGTATAACTCTGAGGTCCAAATTCTTATCTGTCTCTAGCACAATTACACTCGCTTGTTGCAGGATTGCTTGAATCCTGCTTGCATATCCCACTCTCACTTGTAGCAATCTTGTTTGAATCTGCAACTCGCGTAGATCCTTTTGCATGTTCCCCAATGTCTACAGGCATTGTGGTTTGAACTATTGCCACAGTTCTATCATGGTGTCGTTGAACTTATCTCTAATTTCATCTAAGTCCCCCTTATTGAGGACCATTGGATCCACATGTGAATGCTTATTGGGTTCCTACTTCTTCCGGGGGCCAAACATCATCTCCTTCTGGCGCTTTGTTATTTTAAAAGGAGTGATATGTTCCTCGCCACCGTCTCCTTCAATGTTGGAACCCTCCTTGTCCTCACTTTGTTGATAATCTAACTGCCCAACCTCTGTTGGGAATGGAATCCCCCCACAACATGTTTTGGGGCTCAAAGATAAGTTTTGAGTACTATTGTTGTAAAGACTCTGCTAATTACAGGCGCGGAGTACAAATTGTATGTTAGAGTCATAGGGTTTTCCGCCCTAAATTTTGAATGTAGTGTCGGTCGATTGTATAAATAGACGAGGCTCTAAGTTGTAAAGTAGTGAGGAAGAAGAAAGTAGAAAAACTGAATGGAGTCTAGAAGATAGCGAGCATAGAGTAAAGGTCTAAGTATGTTGGTTCATAGTAGTAGGAAGAGGCTCTGCAGCTGAGTGCGCAGAGGCCTAGTAGAGTCTGCAGCTGAGTGCGTGGACCCCTGTAGCTGATTGCGTAGGGCAGAGTCGAGTCTGTAACCAAGGAAGAAGAATAATAAAGAGAAGTTTTATCTGAATTTCGTGTATCCATTCTTATGTTATTACATGTTTGATATCAAGTGAAATTATACTGTTTATTTACTGTGCACTTTTGTATGAATGGTGAATATTGTTAAGTATAAATGATAGCATACAGATAAGCTAAGTAATCAACTAATATCGGGTTTCTAGTAAGGGTTTGGGTAATAACGCAAATCGAGCCCTGAGTAGGGTTGCACAAAGGCAGCATTGCAGGCTGCGAGGTACTGATAAGTGCGCGTAGCGACGTGCGCACAAGGTCAAACTGCAGACCACCAAAAATCATCAGACATCATAGAGTTCAGAAACCTAGTTCTAGCACCCTCCCATACTACTTCGGATCAGACCTCAGTCCACGCTCTGCGAATTATTTCCGAAAGGGCCAGTAGTATTGGGAATTGTTTGGCTAAATCACCTATAAACCTAGGTCAGGCCCCTACAAGCCAACAAATGGTCCCGTTACCAGGACCGGGATCTACATAAGGGATGTCTAATGTCATGTCACTGGAATCCAACAAAGAAAGAAATTGAAGGGTGGTCGAGCAAGAAGATTCACAAGTTCGCGGTGTAGGAAAATAGGAATCTGTGAGGATCTAAGGAACAGTGGTTGGAGTGCTACTTATATACGGAAATCTATGAAATTTTCTTTGCATCCTTTCCTTCTGAGCTGTATGAGTGGATCACAAAGCTAGAAAACAGTCAGGGAAGGTGTAGGTTCGACAAACTAATCGTGTGGACTCCAGAATTAGTGCGCAGACTAGAAGTGTCAGAAGATAAGATTGCACGATTTGTATACCATTGGCTTGATCGAATTATAAGAGGATTTATCATTGAGTTTGCAGAAGACACGACAGTCAGCTACAACGATGCAGAATGACGCTTCCTCAAAGGACCGCGAGGTAAGTACATTAAATCTTTGAACACTTGGATTAAGATGCTATTATGTGAAAAGTGGGTTATTCGAATAAATTGATGTTTGGGGCTACGTGAAGTGGGAGTATCTATAGAAACGAAGGTAGCATAGAAATAGAGAATAGCACCTTGATTTCGCCTTGGCATGAAAGTGACGAGGAGCTCACGAGAGTTTCTCCAAGAAGTGCAGTCATTCTGATAAGGCAGCGAATTCCACACCTGCCACCTTCACCTACACCACCACCAGTCTCACCATATTCACCTCCATCTCTGCCCACCCCACCTCTGCCACCAACATAGTTCAGTATGGCGAGTACAATCAAACTACCAGTATTCGGAGGAGTAGGGAATGAAGATCCAAACCAATTCTAGTTCGTCGTAAGGGCAGTATGGGAAGCATAAGGAGTCATGGATGACAATATAAAGAAGGCTATGTTGGTAAGCGTGTTGTAGGATCATGCATTGACATGGTACATTAAGAATTCTAATGACCATCCAAATGCAGGAATCGTAGAAATCCAAGCCGCATTGAACAGGGAATTTAGCAGGCCAAATTCAAAGACACAATCAATTATCGGGTTTAAGGAGATCACGATACTCTCGGGCAAGACCCCTTGGGATCTAGACCAGAGACTGAAGAGTATGATTCGTGAAGCCAACATGAATTTGACGAATGGATAGCACCACGCATAGTTTGTAGCATCATTAACACCGCATTTAAGGATGGCATTGTCACAACAAAAGCTTTCCACCCAGGTCAAAGCTTTAGAGATGGCAATGAGATTTCATGAGACCCCTATACAAAATCCTGGTCTGGGAGTCCAACAAATCCATGTGCAACTGCAAAATTTGTGTCTAGAAATGTAGAATTTGAAATAAGACAGGACACCTTCACCAGAGGCGTGCAAGGAGGTATGGTACATAAAATTCAAAGGCTATAGGCATGACAAGGACCACTATGCAGTTTTCACGAATTAATTGGCGGGAGGAGGGCCAATTTTGTTAAGACCTAAGGCACAAGCAGGACCAAGCACGACCCCTACACTATGGTGTGTGATTTGTCAGATAGGAGGAAAACACACTACGGATAATTGTCATCTATTTCGGAAGTATACACAGATGTCCCAACAATTGTTTTGTAATTTCTACCAATTGGTAGGGCATGATGAACACACCTACAGAAGCTACAAACTAATGATGGATCAGACTCCTGCCTACAAGGCACAGACTGAAACGTGATCCCTCGACCCAAATGCAGGAATGGAGTGCGATGGATTTCAAGGGTGCAGACGAGGTCGAGGTGGAATGGGACCAGGAAGGGGTCGCGAACAACTAATTTGTTACAATTGCGAAGGGTTAGGACACTATGCACGTTATTGTATGAATTCTATGAGAACATCATGTTTATATTGTACTCAGTTTGATCATGAGGCAAAAGACTGCCCTACATTGATAGGGTTGCACGAGAAAGGGGCACTCCAGCCTCCCCTGACTCAGAATTTGCAAATGATGAGGTCTAAGCCACATGAAGAGAACCTGAATGTAAACATAGTGCTCAGAAGTGGTATCACGACAGGAGATGACAAAGATAAGCAGCCTGAAGAAAGTGTGTGGGTTCGCAAGGCTCATACAAAGGAACCTGAATTTGATTTGGAGCGTGCGAAGGAGACATTCATGGAATCTAAGAAGAGCTTCACGGAGGCCTCCACTTCAAGTAGTAAGGATCAACTAGAACCATGGATGGATCCTTCAATGCTCACTACCTTTCTGGAGACATGCATGAAATTGGTATGCGACAGAAAGGTTGTAAGAGGACTACAGGAACTTATCACTAGGTGCACAGAGTAATGAGAACCATGCATAGTCCATAAACTTGGAAAGCATGCATTGCGCACAGGAAGGGAAATGAGATTGACTATGCAAATTAGAGAGTATGAAATGGATCAGGTAATTCTATATCTAGGATTGGATGCGGATGTACTGCCAAAAAAAACATGGGAACGCATGGGTAGACCTGCACTACAATGGTCTCCTATTCAATTGTGAATGGTGAACCAATAGAAGATCTTATCCATGGGAAGATTGCAAGGAGTAACGGTGGATATTGAAGGTGCGAGCGTGCTGGTGGATTTTGAAGTGATAGAGATTGTCGATGACATCAATCCCTATCCCACGCTACTAGGAATAGACTAGGCCACTGATACGAATGGAGTAATAAATCTAAAGAAATGCAAAATGAGTTTTGAGAAAAAGTCACTATGCGTAGTGGTGCCTTTAGACCCTACAAAAGCAGCGCGCTACACAGAACCAGTGTGCGACGATGTGAGCGATGACGAGCTAGACTATATCTACAAAACAACCACTTGGGAGTAGGATTGGGTGAATCCTACAGCAGATGGCTGGATTTCATGGGAGCGCGAAAGCTCTTGTACATCAGATTCGAATGAGGAAACAGGACGATGGCAGAACCGGTTACACGAGGTAACCACGCTAAATTGAAACATGATGATAAGATCACTATGATGTGTGACAACGGAGATAAGGGATCTACCTAGGTATGATGGATTAACAGCAGTGGATGAATTTCTAAACAAATTTAAGAGCGAAGTACCGGAATAGCGGCATTTTGACGCTCTAAAATGGGCACTGCATGCTACGCCTGCAAGATGATGGGGTACACACCAGTAGAGTTTCAAGGATTGGCATGAATGTAGAAGGATGATGCAACTACAATTTGGAAAACCCCAGCTACGGATGAGAGCTGGTTACAAGGAACAAACAACTTGCACGCCACCTTTCCCGATGGGTACAGACATATGACGTGTAGCCCGCACATGCATACACCACTCCCAGAATAGAGAATCAGAACAAAACGCAGTGGCAAGAAAGGCGAAGTGCACCAAAAATTATCCACGAAGAAGCATTTGACAGGGTGTGCGAAGTGCTGAACAAAGTTCACCATGTGAGACACACTGACTGGGACCTGCGCGTACCAGCAGTTCGATGGGCCTATCAGAACATGTACAAAACGCTGACCGCCAAATCAATTCCAAGGTTGCAGAATGAAGTAGGGACCGTAATCTCTGAGGAGCATGCAAAGATGAATCCACACGTAATAGCACCCATAGGTGCAACAGTGTGCGAAACCTAGGACAAGAAATCACACAGTTACGCGAAGTAGAACACACAAGACTTCAAGAAGCCATTTGGCAAGGGAACCTTAGACTTCGCAAACTTGAAAAGTACCAGGTACGGCTAAGGAAGAAAAGCATTTTGATGGACGCAGAAGTTAAGAGGCTGGAAAACAAGATAAAGGGAGCTTGTCTCATCGATAAACCAAGGATGGAAAGGCAAGGTGTGGATGATCATACTAATGAATTAGAAGACTAGTGTCTAGAATTAATTAGTATGTTTCCGTGGCTAGGACCACATATCACCAAACGCAGTAACCAGGGGAGTTCACTACAAATAGTAGAGCATGCAGCGCCAATCGCCACGATGACAGATGAGGATTTTCCACTGAATATACTGGAGGGCGAGATGGAGCCTCGCACAGGTGCTGTGACCACCTGACTAGCCATAGGAAGAATAATCTTAGCATTCCAGGCAGCTGAAAGGGAGCGCAGGATTATAAATTACTCTGCCTGGGAGCTACGCGCTTTGACAGGCACGCGCAGGAACATCCTATCACAAGGTTTGCGCCCACGCATGGAGGGATGTGTTTCCGCGTGAGTGGGCTGGGAAGTGACCATTGGTGTCACTGTTCATGATGGGATGTCCGATTTGAGGCCAAATGGAGCGGACGGTGGGCATTTAAGATAAGAGTTATGGGAAAGATTTCTGAAAATTTGCTGCCAAGAAAGCATTGATGGCCCGGAATTGGGGGAAATAGTCGAATTCAAACTCAAAAGGCACTATAAAACTCCAAGGGCTAGCCAGCAGACAACACTTGGTCAATTGAGATTTGAGCAGTTGAACAGAGCACAGACTCTTAAGAGCTAAGTGATAATAGAGCCCTTAAGTTCACAAAAGACCGCATATGGTGCAGAAATGATGACAGCAACTAAGGATGGGTTGGGCATTGAAGAAGGAACCGTTAGCAAGGCCGTACAGACCCCCATGGTTCACGATGTTCCCGAAGGCACTGAGGTTGTGACAGAAATCCCTAAATCACCCCAGACACTGAGACCGAAGAAAGATAAGTAGGCAATGGGACCAATACACATGTCCCCAAGGAATCTGTAGCATAGTAAGTTATCATTGGAAGAAAAAGGCAAGGCAATCACCATTGAAACAGATGAAGAGGAAGAAGACTTGCAGGCTTTGATTGACGTTGTAGAGGAAGAAGAAGACATGGAGGAAGAAATCCAACTGTTGTACTCTGCAGCAAAATTGCCCGAGTATGTCCCTCTACAAAAAGGGAAAACCAAAATACTAAAGGATATGGATGCAAGGAAGAGTGCACTCCAGATCCCACTCCTCCCTAATGGAATTACCTTTGAGGGCTCACTCCTAGGACGTGTGCCCACCCTAAAATTTGAAGATTTGACCTCGCAGACAGTGAGAAGTTCTCGCACTGAGAAATGGTGAACCTGATGAAACAAAATATGGAGGGGCCGATGATAATGCTAGAGCTCCGAAAATGGTTGTGCGGTGTGGAAAAGGCTGGGTACTTCATCTTCTATGGATACCACATTTCCACTACGCACCCATCACCATTTTCATCATGAGGCAGCTACTCTACCTGGTGCATGATGGGTACTTATGGCTGGAGGAGCCTATTCCCATCACGGAAGATCTCATCCACCAAATTTCTCGGCTTCCCTGTAAGGGAAAGAACCCTGTGATGATAGCAGGGAAAAGCAGTGATTTGGCTCTCGCAGAGGCCATGAAGGCAAAATATAAGCTCGAGAAGAAAAAGAGGGGTTACGTTATCACTAGTATCAAGGATAAATAGGTACGCGTAGCCACCCAACTCTTGGCCAGTAAAGTAATGAGAAAACGTCATGACGATGAAGTAACAGCACCGATGGTTGCGTTGGCCAAATAGTGTGCGGAGGCGGTCCAGTTCAACTAGGTCGAGTTCCTCTGCGAAGAGTTTTTGCTCAACTATCAGGAGGCCCATGAATATGGTAAGACCTTCCACTAGGTGTGGTTGCTCTTATCCATCTTGCTGGTAGCAGGAGAACTGTTGGAGGATAGCCAGTTCCCGAGCATTGACTAAGACTTACCAGATGTCGCGAAGTACGCTTCGCTCTGGGCCACCAAGGATGTGAAACGGATTCGCGATACCAAGATTTTCTGGGTGCTCATGGAGGTGAGCATTCGAATGTTGATTAATAGGAGGCTGCACCTGTCCCCCATGATGCACAACAGTCTACAGAGTTTTGTAGACTTCAAGGCAGACATGCACAACATCTACATCAGGGCGTTAAAGGATCCGGCACAGCAATGGACAAAGCTCCCATTCATGGCCACTGACGACACGATATTTATGGTGTTAGAGACATGGCCTCCTGAGTGGCATGCCCCAGATTTGGCAGAGCTAGAAAAGACGGCAGCACAAAAAAGAAAGGATGATGCCAAGTTGCATGTCACCCAACTGGTCGAGAAAAGGCCCAATGAAAAAGCGGCAGCGAGGTCAGGGCAGTCCACGAAGTAGTACAGGTAACCACAGAGCAGAAGAAGGCTACAGAAGTAGCCGTAGTAGCACAGATAGCAAAATCCACCACAGTACAGGCAGAGGAGGTCCAAGCAGCGTCTATAAGACAAGAGGTAGAGGATACGAAACTTGCAGAAGAGAGCGCGGACCCAAGGAACACCACTACATAGCTCAAATGTTCGTGCATTGTAGAAATATTGGGTCCAAGAAAGAAGGTCAAGGCCTCAAAGTTGGCCATTGACCCGATCACCTTAATTGAAGGTGATCTCCATGAAATCGGCGAGACAGTTCGCAATGTCACTAGTGAAGCACTCCAAGACTTCATGACGGAGCAGCAAACTATGTTGGGGGCCCTAAGGGCACAGCTGTAGGAGTTACAGGTGCAGCCCCTGCAGGAGGGTACCTTGTCTGCCCACGTTGCAGCAGGCACATCGGCAGAAGAACAGATGCTACGCGTGAAGATGGCCAATACAATAACATTGCCATATGGAGCACTAGTCTCCGAAAACACAATGGATCGGGTGATGCTTAATATGATGAAAGGCATTGGCCTTAACTTGGTTGCCCTTCCCTGCGACACACTTTATTAGCTGCGGGATGGGATAACAGCAGAACCCTACACCAGAGAGAGCCACACGATCCAGGTTCTAAGCAAGCAGAAGATTAATATAGAACATCTTAGCTTGCAATGTGATGAGTTGGTGTCGTAGAACCGATAGTTGGTGCAGACAGTTGATGATGCTTGTCGGCACATCCTAGAGTTTTCCATTGCAGCGGAGCTATTGTGAGAAGTGTGGATCCATTGTTTGGCAAGTGGCATCTGCAACGCACATGAGGAAACAACAAGAATACAACTGGAGCTGAATCTCTAGATTGCTGAGCTTCGGCTAAAGGCATAACCTTCCACTCCCCCAAAGGTCAAAGAGCAGCGTGCCAGCGCTATTATAGCAGGGATGGAAGATATTGGAGGTGCAGTCTGTGACTATACTAACATGTTGCAGGAGGATCCCAACATCCAGTGGCTAGAAACTGAGGCACGCGAACTCTAGCAACAATATGACAGCATTAGAGGGACTGCATAGACAATAGTCCTTACTCAGTGGCTTGCAAGGATGCAGCAAGTCAAGGCTTTAAAAGAGCAGGTGGACACGGCACGCCGCAAGGAAGCAGTTCTAAAAGCGGGCATTCAACCATGGATTGATGAAGCCTTCACAATCACGGCAGATATTCAAGGAAAGCTCATGTAGATTCAAGGAGTGCATACAGATATGCAGCGTAGTACACCGAAAACAGAGGGTTTAGAAGTAAGAATGTAGCAGGTTCAGTAGGTAGCAGCTCAGTGCATTTCCGACATTCAGACCGTTCGGGACTAGCTGGAGGGACTGTCACACGGAATGAGTTATACTTGCGAACAAATCTAACCTTCCTAGGAGTCTAAGACTCTCTAATGACAAACAAACCAAACAAGAGCTATCCTTCTCTAGATACACATCATTCTACGAGAATTCAAATGTTTTCGATCTTACCTTAGGTCACACGCTTGTTGTAGCAGTCCAGCCT
>APFE031664373.1:68832-83194 GCA_000404065.3 Pinus taeda | reverse complement strand
CAATGGGATACTCCCTCTTTTGGATGGGGTAGCTCCTCTCTTGATTGGATAAGCTCCTCTATCATAGGGGTGCATGAACCATCTGGAGGCGCTCAATACACGTCAAAAACTCTTCTAGAAGGCTCTAGAAGTGACCACAAGTAACTTTTTAAAGATGAAACTTGCGCCTTTTGACCTTTACAGGGGTACGCACCCTAGTTTTAGTATACAGAGCGTATTACTACGCAGGTCTAATGTATTTGGAGTGCGTACACGCAGGCAAGGTAGAGAGAACCTGCGTACCCAGAGATAAACATGTTTTCAAGTGACTTTCTCTATCTTTGAAGTTTTGACATGAAGAGCAGAGGTATGGGGCTTGACAAAGAGGACAATGTGGCTATTGATGAGGCCACATAAACTGCAGATAGTCAAGGTGACAAAATTCAGTGTAACAGGGACAACGCACCAAGATAGCCACACGGATAGAGTGACTCGAGGACGAGTCATGATGTTTGTGTTGGGGGCCTATTGGACATGGAATCCCACCATAGCATGTTTTGGGGCTCAAAGCCCAAGTTTTGAGTACTATTGTTGTAAAGACTTTGTGAATTTCAGGCACGGAGCGCAAATTGTATGTTAGAATCATAGGGTTGTCCGCTATAAGTTTTGAATGTAGTGTCAACCTACCCATGGTCCGCGAACCATGGGATTGTATAAATAGAGTGAGGCTCTAAGTTGTAAAGTAGTGAGGGAGAAGAAAGTAGAAAAACCGAATGGAGTCTAGAAGATAGTGAGCATAGAGTAAATGTCTAAGTGCTTTCGGTTGTAGTAGTAGGAAGAGGCTCTACACCTGAGTGCGCAAAGGCCTAGTAGAGTCTGCGGCTGAGTGCGCGGACCCCTGTAATTGAGTGTGCAGAGCAGAGTCAAGTATGTAACCAAGGAAGAAAAGAGAAGTTTTATTTGAATTTCATGTATCTGTTCTTATGTTATTACATGTTTGATATAAAGTGCAATTATATTGTTTATTTACTATGCGCTTTTGTATGAATGGTGAATATTGTTAAGTATAAATGATAGCATATAGATAATCTAAGTAATCAACTAATATTAGGTTTCTAGCAAGGGTTTGGGTAATAATGCAGATTGAGCCCCGAGTAGGGTTGCGCGAAGGCAGCATCGTAGGCTGTGAGGTACTAATAAGTGCATGTAGCGACGTGCGCGTAGGGTCAAACCACGGACCACCAAAAATCATCAGACATCTTTAGGGTGTGGAAACCTAGTTCTAGCACCATCCCATACTACTTCAGGTGAGACCTCAGTCCACGCTCCATGGACTATTGCTGAAAGGGCCAGTAGTACCAAGATTTGTTTGGCTAAATCACCTTTGAACCTGGTTCAGGCCCCTACAAGCCAACAACCTCCACTATGGTCTCCTTCATAGCGTGCTCCTTTTCAGCAACTACCTTAGTAGCAGTTGCCCTGGCAGTAGCTTTCTTATTTTATGTGCTACTTTATCTCGGGTTGTAGCTTACTTAGTTTCCTTCTTCTTTTGTGTTGTTTTCTTCTATGTAGACGAACTCTATCCACCCTTTCTTTTGCCTATGCCAAGATCTATGGGTTGAAGCCACTCCCCTGGACATTTCCCCACAATTTCATGTACATCTACATCAGTCACTAGGTACGGTAGCTTATACCATACCTTCTTAGGATCTTGTCGCACATGGATAGACACATTGTGAAAATATGCTTTGAACTTTGCATATGCCTCCAATTTCTCAAGCAGGTTTGGTGACAGCCTCGGCCTCTAGCTAATCACCATGCGGAGCTCCATCTCTACTAGCACCCAGAACATCTTCGTCTCCATGACCCACTCTAGATCCTTGGTCGCCCATAGCGAAGCAAACTTCGTGGCTTCTGGTAAGTTGTCATCTTGTGGAGGGAATTTCCTATCCTCTGGCATCCTCCACGCAACTAGGGAATCAACAACAATAGCCAAGTAGTGGAATTCCTTGTTGTTGTCCTGTGCTTCATGCCAATTGATAAAAAAATATTTGCAGAGGTATTGCGCCCAGTTGTACTGCACCCCCTTCACACATTGGGTAGAAAGTGAAATTATTGGCACCAGAACCTCATCCTCGTGGTACTTTCTCATGACCTTGCAAGCCAAAATCTACGCCAAAAACTGTACCACCTTATCTGTGATTGAGTGGATGGAATATCCATGTGACTTATTTAATAAGCCAAACTAGCTCTTCATTATGTCCATGAGTTTCTTTTCCTTACTCTTACCTCCAAACTCCTCGGTTGGATCCACCCCTTGGTATGGCAACCTTGTGATACGGTGGATTATCATATTTGTGATGGGGATGGGTTCTCCCAACCAGAGACACTCATCTGAACCAAAGTAATAAGTTGACAAATGCATACCATATTAGTATTGGTTCTGCTAAAATGCAGCACCCACAACATGTTCAGCAACCCAACCTTTTCAACCCCCGCGACCCACTTCATAGGCTCAATTCATGTGACTCTAGTCTCCTCATAGAATATCTTGGCCAAATACTTGTTCGACGCCAACTGCACCTTCAAATACCACCTTCTCCGATAACAGCGGTGTGGAAACCATGAACTTAGCAGTATCAAGATCCTTTGGCACATTTGCTTTGCCTTTCCATGAAAGGATATGCTTCAAGAGCCTAGTGATAAGATGTCCCTCCTTAGTGTCCAACTCTTCAACACCTTCGTGAAGCTCTTCTTCGTAAAGATCCAAGGGTTCATGTGGTTTTCTTGACTTGTACCTCTTCCCTTTCTACCGAATCTCAATGGGATTATTCCTCGGCGACTACCTCACCGGAATAGACTATGGTTTCTTCTATTTTTATTTAGCAGTTATAGATTATTTAGGCCTAGGTGACCTCGGTGTCGTAGGCACAGACGGTGTGTCTTCCATTGCCAACACAATTTCAGGGGTTGCGACTTTAGGGGCAGCAGCATCAGAACTTGTCGCTTCTATGGGGTTAGTGGTTGTCATTCTCTCTAAGAAATATTCATGGAATGCTTCGGGCATGTTAGCTAACCCTGGATGTAAGAAAAGATCCTCCCAATCCTATTGGTTCATAGACTTAAGACTAGAGTGCTCAAAATCAATTTTTAGAATGAAAAGTGTTCTACTTCAGGTCAACATTCCAGATTTAGAGGCGATGTCAAATTCAAATCCAACCGTTCCCTCCAAACTTCTATCGTAAATGCATCTTTGGCAGCAAATTGCCAAATATTTGCGCCATAAATGCAACCTACCTGCTCCTCCTAACGATATTTTCTCCATTCACTCAGTTATAGTGCACCCAATGACTATTTTTTGACCCTGTTGCGTGATACCATCCTCCATGGCACAACCCTTCCTAGCGCAACTCTTCCTGGCATTCTTCTTTCTTCCATCGCGCAGCCCCCTCACTTTGATTTTCCAGTTTTTTGGCAGTGTATTTTATACTACCACACTTCCTTGCAGCTGCCTGGAGTACTAAGACTATCCTACCATCATGTAGTCATTTTGCAAGGGTAGGATCCCCTTTATATAACTTCAATCGACTTCCATTGATTTTTCCCGGAAATAGTTCCCCATTCAGCTTCGCAAGCTAAACTACACCATATATAATTTCCTTGACTACATAGGGTCCTAACGAATGAATTTAAAACTTCCTAGGGAACTTCATGAATTTTCTATCATAAAGTAGGACTAATTCATTCACCTTGAAGGTGCACACCTTAATATGTCAATCGTGTTAGGCCTTCTCGCACTCCTTCTACACTTGTTGGTGAAATCCAACTAAAAACCTGTCTTCTAATTCCAATAACTGAGTGAGGAGCTCTTCCATAGCCTTGCGATCTGCCATATCTATCAATGTTGCAATCTGTAGACTTGGCATAATAAACTCCACGGGCATCACAACCTCTATCCCATAGACCAATCTGAATGAAGTTTAGCATGTCAACATTTTACACATCGTCCTATATGCCCATAGGACCGCTGGTATGTGCACATCCCAATCGTTCCTTTGTGTGTTGCAGATCTTTGTCAACACGTTCTCCATGATTTTATTGAATGCTTCAACCATACTACTGGCTTAAGGATGATAGGGCATACTCTTCTGATGATAAACTTGGAATTCGTCAAGCATCGCGATAATAGATTTATTTAGAAAATGTGTACCCCTATCGCTCATCAATATCTTAGGACACCCAAACCGAGTCAATATGTATTCAAACAGGAACTTCGTAGTTGTAGCAGTGCTATAGTATTTGACTGGTTGTGCTTCCACCCATCTCGTTAGATGCTTAGTCACAGTAATAATATACTGCATACCCGTCTTTTTCCCTAGTGGTTGTATTGGACCCACAAAGTCAATAGCCCATTTTTCAAACACCGGAAATGAAATTTGTGGATTTAAGGGAAATTCATCCCTCCACGATGGCTTCCCCATCCATTGACAAGAATCACAAGCCCTACAATATGCCTTAGAATCCTTATGCATTTTTGGCCACCATAACCCTGTGCGCAAAATCTTCTGTGTGGTTTCTTTGCCTACATAGTGTCCTCCTGCCACTCCTCCATGTGCTTTGGCAAGGATGCTAGATCATTCAAATTGTGGAACATATCAGTGCAGTATTTCATCAGTGCCCATCTTATACAAGTGTCCTACAACCACTAAAAAATCAACAGCACAAACCACCCGTTCCTTTTTCTGTTGAGTATAATATCCCTCCAAGGTTATGCCAGTAGTCAAAATTTGGGTTATATCAATGAAATGATCATCTGAAATATGCATCACAAAAAGTTGTGCATTTGACAACCCTTCTTCTAGACTAGTAGGCCCTTGACCTGTCTCAATCCTAGGTAGATGATTTGGTCTCGTGTTTAATCGTTTAGGATTCATAATTATCTTAGAATCATATTCTTGAAAAAGAAACAACCACGTATAGATCTTCCCCCCCAACACAGGCTCGTTGACCAGGTACTTAAGAGCGGAGTGATATGTGTACATTTTGAAATGTGCGCCTCATAGGTAATGTCGGAATTTCTGTAGTGCATAGACCATCGTTAGCCCTTTGCACTTTGTAGTTGAATACTTCTTCTCGGCCTTTCACAGTTTCCTGCTTGCGAAGGATATTGGATGATCAATTTCACCTTCTCCTAGTTGGGTCAATACCATACCCAACGCAATACATGAGGCCTCTACATGTACATGAAACACTTTCTTCTAGTCCGGAAACACCAAAATGGGCACAGTCACCATCTTTTCCTTTAACACATCCAGACTGTGCTAGCACTCCTCATCCCAGCAGAAAGTTGTGTCCTTCAGTAATTTCTCCATCGGCACAGTTATCTGTGCATAAACTTAGATCAACTTTCTATAGTAGCTAGTGTGCCCAAGCATTGTGTACAACTTCTTTACATTCTTCATAGCTTCTAAATTAACAATCATAGCTATCTTCACAGGGTCTATCATTAAGCCTTGCTTCCAGACTACATGGCCTAGCAATATCCCATAAGGCACACAAAAGATACATTTCTTTAGATTCAGGGCAATCTAGTATCTGCAACAAGTATCCAACATAAGGTGTAGATTTGCAACATGGTGCTTTACCAATCCAAACACAGTACAGTCATCAAAATACCCTTCTAAGAATTTATGGATGAACTCTTTAAATGTTTAAATTACAACCTAGGAGAAAATCGCGGGCGCATTCTTCAGCCCGAATGGAATCACTATGTACTAGAAGCATCCCCACTCTATTGTGAAGGTCATCTTACTGAAATCCTCTGATATGTTCTTAATTTGATGGTACCCTAAGAACCCATTGGTGAATGAATAAGCTTCATGCCCTCCAACATTCTCCAAAAATTCATCCGTAAACGACATTGGAAATGGGTCATGAATGCACAAATCATTAAGCTTTCTCAAATCGATGCATATCATGATTTCACCTTGCTGCTTCTTTTCCTAGACAACCATAGCGCTTACCCAATCAAACTCTTCTATTGGCTCAATGATTCCATCTTCCAAAAAAAATTCCAACTCTTTGCACACCTTCTCCTTATACTTAAGATTTAGACGATAAGGTATCTATTTCACGGGCTTCGCATCAAGCTTTAAGGTGATCTTCATCACTCCTAGATCCCCTATTATTCCATTCAGGTCTGAGAACATGTTAGGAAATAGGTCTTGGTATTCGTGCAACATTTCTGCCACTTTATCAACTATATCTTCATCCCAATAATCACTTATCTTTGAAAACTTAGGTTGCGCGTTGGACCCAATGTTTACTTGCCTAATCTTCAATGGTTATGTTATATCAAAGTTAGCTGCTTTGAGTCCTTCAACCTCGCACTGCCCCTCGGTCTCTGGAATGTTGATCTTCTATGGATCCTCTTCTTATTCTTCTATAGTCACATTATAGCATTCTAGCGTATGGCACAACTGGTTATTCCAGTCCAGTTGAACCCATTCTACCAGTGCTTCATGTGTTCTAAAAATAGTGGCTTTAATTTCCAGGAGCACTTCATCAATGCACTCAAATCCATCCTCAAAGCTTAAAGTTAACAATAAACTTTCCCTCAAGATATCTCGTTCAGCCATCCTATGGCGTAGTTCCGTTTCCAAGTACCAATTCATTGGAATAGTATCTAAGGTGTGACAGAAGATATGCACCCATTCTGGTTGTGGATCTTCTCCCCAGGCTTTAGTCCATCGAGCCAAATGTTCATGCGGATCATCCTTTCTACTGTATTTTTTAGTTATATGGGTGTTAGTGTATCCAAACCTCAACTTCATCATTCGCTTGCATTCCTTCCAATTAGTGAAGCTATCCTTATGTGTACCCCACCAACGGGCAGGCATACATGCAACACAAGATCAAGTGCCTAGAATCGATGTTCTTCAAGCACCTACCTTTCAAACTCTTCCAAAAATAAATTAACGTCATTTAAACCATCATAATGTGGGAGATTTCTTACCTCTGTTGATACGCACCGCAAGGATTTTGTCATCTTATTACATGATCATAGCATAGAGACTTCATGCAACCTATTATGTTAGTGCTTGAGCTCTTCGTCTCAATCTTAAGTACAAGAGTTGTCCCTATCCCACGTGATCCACCCATCTATAGTGGGATTGAATCTTTGGCATGTGCAGTAATATTGTATGTCTAATCCAAATCACCATTCTCCTCCTAGTCACAGACTGGTTCAATGTAGCATGCTCCTTCAGTAGGATCCAGTGACACAATAACCCTGAGTCCCTTCCTCTCAAATTTCATTCTTCACTTCTTCAGATTAATTAATGCATCCATGTCAAAGGTCTAATCAATTCCTAGTAGTGCAGGGTAAGGATTGTTTTCATCCACTATTTCAATTACTTTAAAATCAGCCAAAGTACTCTCTCTCTCTCTCAATATCGATTGTTACCCCATACAGGCACCCAACTGGAATGATTTTCTGATGGTTAGCCATGCGTAGCTGTATAGGAGACCATTGTAGCGTAGGTCTCCCCATTCTCTCCCACATCTTCTTATGTAGTACATTTGCATCAAATCCCAGATCTAATATGACTTGATCCATTTCATATTCTCCCATCTACGTTGTCATGCGGAAAGAGTTATTTTTGCAGACAAACCTAACCTCCCTAGGAGTCTAAGACTCTCTAGTGACAAACAAACCAAACAAGAGCAATCCTTCTCTAAACATACGTTATTCTATGAGAGACCAAGTGTTTTCCGATCTTACCTTAGGTCCAACGCTTGTTGTAGCAGTCCAGCCTTGCTGATCCAGATGAGCTCCTCCTTCACTTTAAGACCTGCATACACTAACAAGACAAACGATTACATAACACCTGAATATTTCATAAAACAAAGCATATTCATCACATAGACCAAGGAGTACATGAAATAATTCATTAACAACAAATCATTGAGAAGAATGGACTTATTTGTATTAAGGAAACAAAAAAGGAACCATTACAACCTGAGCCTTGGTGTTGTGCAAGCTCCTCCCAGGGTCCAGCAAGAGATTTCCTCTACTTTGACAAGCTCACCCACTCCCACTATGGCAACAAGGAAGGATAGTGATCTCTCCTCACAAGTCAACAATGGAAGTCCTAATTCCAGCAGCATTTACCCTTTAGAATGTTCAGCTTTCAACCTCTCTCTCCTTTGGCCCAATGCCTGTATTTATAGTATTCTAGAGGAGGTTATTCAGTTCCAACATCAATGGGATACTCCCTCTTTTGGATGGGGTAGCTCCTCTCTTGATGGGATAAGTTCCTCTATCATAGGGATGCATGAACCATCTGGAGGCGCTCAATACACGTCAAACACTCTTCTAGAAGGCTCTAGAAGTGACCACAAGTAACTTTTTTAAGATGAAACTCGCGCCTTTTGACCTTTACAGGGGTACGCACCCATCCTTTGGCTTACAGAGCGTACAAGTACGCAGGTACAATGATTTTGGGGTGCGTACACGCAGGCAAGGTAGAGAGAACCTGCGTACCCAGAGATAAACATGTTTTTAAGTGACTTTCTCTCTTTTTGAAGTTTGACATGAAGAGCAGAGGTTTGAGGCTTGACAAGGGGGATAATATGACTATTGATGGAGCCATATTAACTGTAGATAGCCATGGTGACAAATTTCAGTGTAACAGATTGCCCCCTAAAGTACGAAGCCTGTAATAGATATGGGTGTTAAGTCATATAGGAAGGGTGAAGTACTTTATCATTTCGAGGATCATCTTGTGGAGAGCCCGGTCAGAACCTGCAATTTTCAACACCAAATACATGTATAAGATCATATCATCGCTGAGGTAGGCATTCCCATACTCAAATCAAAAACTTTAACTATCAGACTAACTACTCTGATACAGGATTGATTTCATAATACATCATAATCATAGACTCGTGTACACAGTATGGATGCAGCCATCTGTTTATGATTGGTCTACAGCATAATGAATACAAAACTCCTCGCAGCCTGGATGGTGGAAACTAGATCCAGGGTCTTCATCTCTTCCTTCCCGAATTGGTACGATTCTAGCCATGTGAATAAATGAGTCGATGTCGAACATGGTAGAAACCACTTGATTACCAGTCAATGATGTAAACTGTTAACAAGCGTGAGAGAGACCACCAGTAATGTCAATGGTTCTCAAAGTACCCAGCACAATCCATGAGATGTGAATGAATGAGTCGCTGTCGAACATTTCATGGAATCCTTCGATCGCAAGTCAATGATGAAAACTGACGTCGAAGGCGAGAAACCTGCCATTGATGCATGCAGACTCCAAGGTACTGACGATTTCTAAGTCAACTTTCTAGATAATGTGCTGATGTCGATAGAAGGTGACTCGTTGCAGGCAAGCCTGCAACGCGAAATCATAGTTCAAGTTGAAGAAATGTTGCTGTAAGGACTGACTCAATGATGATATGATGGATGATAGGTATTCTGCAGTTGAATGTTTTGTTTCAGATCTCTTGAACACATAACGACACAACAGGTGGTTTGATGATAAATGACTCAAAGTCGACTCCCATAACCCGGCTAAAAATGTCAAGTGATTTTGGTCAACTGTGAGGTAAAGGATTTCCCAACCCAGGTGAATGAATAAGTGTCGTGTTCAAGAGCGGTAGTAAGGTTTTTCTTGAGACAAAAGATATCAAAAAGGCTCATTCTTCTCATTTTTCCCCCACCATTTCTGGCAAGTACCTCTTTATTTTTTACAAGCTTGAGGAGGATAACATATGCTTGTTTGTAAGCTCATCCTTCGGATGAGTCCAACTTAGTTTTTGATGCGAACCCTAAGAAGGAGTGGTCCGTTCCTGCTTGTAATAGAACAGGTCCTTTACTGTGAAATTTTAACGAGTCCAGTATAGGAGAAACTCGGCGCTTTTCATATTTAGAGAGTCTGAAAAACTTAGAAGACTCCAGATTTGAACTTTTTCGTAAAGTTGTGTCTCCTAAGCCCGAAAAAGTATAAAATAATACCTAGGAGAACCGCTTGATCTTGCGATCAAGGATATTTTCATAGTTAGTGTCCTTGACCTGAAAAGTAAAAAGCGATCAAGGACACGTCGTTTTATTTCCAATATCGAATTTGAAACGACAAAAATCCGGCAATCTTTTCCTGTTTTTACGGTCAGAAAAGGGCTATAAGGGGACCGTCTTTTAATTCCATTTTAACGAGTGTAAAAGAAATGCTTGGCAATCTTTTCAGTTTTTAGGAGTCAGAAAAGGGCTTAAAAGATGACTCTGATGTTTGATTTGTGAAAAATGACAAGTTTCCCTGAAAATCCCTTCGTCCTGCACAAAAAGCGACACTTACTCATACCTGTTTAAGATAGGCAAAAAATACATTGAAAAATGACCTTCCATGGTGAAAAATAAACAAATTTAATATTTATTTATCCCAAAAACCTATAAAAAGACCTTTTGCCATGTCATTTTTACCATTTTACTGTTGAGGTAGAAAAAAGGGCTTTTGGCAAGAAACTTCCCGTGGACATTGCGGAAAATCAGACCGTCGGAATCGAACGCCGTCACTTCCACGTAATCCACAACATCCTCCTCTTCAATTTCATCCGTTTAGAATTTGATTTTTTAGTCTTAGATTGGTTTTTTGGAGGCATTGGGGTTTTGGGATGCGCTCCTCGGGGTACGCAGGTGGCCCATGGGTAACCTGCTTACCCCGACCTTTTTCTTTAAGGAAAAAAGGGTCGGGGTACGCAACCTACCTTCAGGCCAGGTGCGTACCCACGCTCTGTTCCTGAAGGCGGGGTGCGTACCCCGTGAAAAGCGCACCCACAAATCCATATCTTCCAAATGCACCATTAAATTTTGATTTTATGATCACTAAAACTCTTCTCATGGCTTGCAGGATACTCACCATGCTGGATTGGAGAGAACGAGAGCACGAAGATGTTGATTTAGCCGCGTTGAATCATCAACCTACCATTGATGCTTTGCGAGCATGCGGCTTGTACAAATACTGGGTCATACCTGGCATGAGGGCCCAGGTGCCATTTCTAGAGTGGCTGGTCGAGAGATGGAACATTCAGGATCAGTGTTTTTACATTGGAGGCCACTAGCTCAAAATAGAGGCCTCCGATATATATTTTCTTACTGGTTTGCCTAACATGGGCGAACACCTTTCTCTATTCGGGACTAGGCCGGGTGGCCAATCCCTTGCTAGCCTCTGGCTAGAGTGGTGTAATAACCAGAACTAGGAGAAGGGGATTGAGATTAAGTTTATTTCCTGTCTTGAACTTATGGTGATAGCGTTCACTGTTGCCAGACTCTGCGGCGCAGCCGCTTTACATTTGGTCACCGGGTCCCAGATGCAGATGACGATAGATTGCTACCGAGGCACCATTTTCAACTGGTGCGATGCTATACTGGCCAATCTAAAGGGCCAGTTGACTAGGACGAAGAACGGACAATCAAAGACCTTTGGATATGGGGCTTTGGTTGTGAGTTTCACCTTAGAGAGAGTTCCCATGTTGATCCCACAGCAGCTCACAGTTGGGGTTGGGGCTTCTCGAGAGCCTAAGATGATGAGATGGGTTGTGGTTATGGCCCGACATCCTGATGAGGGAGAGAAGGTCGTCCGCTTTCCTGAGATCTACTTTGACTGGTTAGAGAACCAAGTCTTTGCTATTCAGGATTTTCCTTATGCCGGAATGGATTTTCGAGGTGATACGGACATGGTTCTTCCACAGGGAGAACAATGGGATGACAGAGGTATATTAATTTTTCACAATTGTTTTAAATTATCTATATTTTTGTTTTTTAAACATCGTTTCAAAACTGACAGTAAAATTTTTCAAAATGCAGACGTAGGTCCACAGCGTCCAGCCAATCTCCAGGCTTTTGAGAGGAGACATCCATTTGCACCGCTACCGGCCCCTCAGGATGCAGCTGCAGAGACACTTGCTGAGTTGGAGCAGGATTTAGAGCGTCTGACGGCAGACATACCGGAGACGACCATCGATGATATTCCTATCAGGCTTCAGCGTTATAGTTTCGGTCCCAGGACCTTTTAGGAGGTTCTTATGTAGAGTAGCACGTGCAGTAGTGTCTTATAGAGATCACCACCAGTGATTGGATGATCACCTTTGTAGACTTATGTCACATTTTGGTTTTTGTACTTATCATTTTTGCCGATCATAAGGTGTTTTTCAACCTATGATCGAGGACGATGTATATTTTTTGACACTATCTATATATATATCATTTTACCGGCTTATGTTGTTCACATGTATGATGAAATGTTTTTTAAATTTACAATTATCTCAAATGTCTATCTAATACTCGAGAAGCAATTGCATCTGCTAATGTATTTAGAGACCTTGGAATATGCTGATATTCAAGGTAATCAAACTCACGTTCCAAGAGACGCACTCTCAAAAACAACCTTAATAACACAAGATTTCTAATGGCATAAAATCTATTAAGCTGTAATACAACGAGTTCCGAATCTAACCTCACAATCAAACGTCGAATCCTGAATGAAATAGATTCAGACAATAACTCAATCACTGCACTGTATTTTGCAATGTTGTTTGTTTTTTGACCGAGGCTCACACCATGCATAGAAACTAACTCGTCAGAGGGCAAATAGATAACCCAAGCTGCAGAAGAGATATTTCGTGTACTACGACAAGCACCATCAGCAAATCCAATGTATTTTTGGAGAGGCATCGGCATCTGAAATATCAAGAGTAAAACCAAGATAAGCCAGAATAATGATGAAAAACACACTCTCTAAGCTAAGCACACTGTCTAGACTAATAAACACTCAAGCTAGAAAGAAGACCTAACTAGAAAGAAAACCTAACCTAACTAACGATTCTCCATGCCCTGCACTTAAGCATAATACTCTTTAGGTAAAGTCCATTTCTGGGTTTACCCAAAGAGTCCCCGTCAAAATCAACTAGCTCATATGCCCCCTTTGCTAGCTTTCGCTTGACAATGTAGGGCCCATGCCACATAGGGATGAATTTTCCAGCACCTAGTTTATCGTTGGCTTGATCATATAAAAGTACTAGATCTCCTTCCGAAAAATTTCGAGGGGTCACATTTCTATCATATTGAGCTTTCATTCGTTTCGCATGAGTCTCGATTGCCAATGCGGCATCGCGACGAGTCTCATCTAATTTAGCTAAGTATAATAAATGCTTTTCCTCTTCGGACGTAGCTTGGAGTAATTCGATAGCCATCTGAAGTGATGGGATTTCGCATTCAATGGGTAACACAGCTTCCAAGCCATAAACTAGCTGAAAAGGAGTGAACCCTGTCGATGTTTTCACTGAGGTTCGGTACGCCAATAGCGCCGAAAATAACATGTTATGCCAATTCGACCGATGAATACCAATAATTCGTCGGTTCATGACAACTAGAACTTTATTGATTGACTCAACCAGACCGTTGGCTTGTGGATAATAAGGAGTTGAGCTATCGTGGCGCAAACCAAGCTGGTCTGTAAGTTCTGTCATCATGACGTTTCGGAAATGACGTCCATGGTCAGTAATGATTGCTTGTGGGACACCAAACCTAGCGATAATATGATTGAAAACGAAAATTGCCGTTGTTCTACCATCTGCCTCAAATGTAGGCATCGCCTCGGCCCATTTGGTAAAATAATCAAACGCGAGGATGATATACGCATGCCCCCCGGCCGAGTGAGGGTTACAAGTGATGAAGTCGATACCCCATTTGGCGAATGGACCGACGGTAATTATAGGGTGGAGAGGAGCAGGTCGTGCGCGCATCTTTCGATCAAATACCTGACAAATGTGGCATTTTCGGACCGCAGTAATACAATCTTTGAATAAAGACGGCCAGAAGTAGCCAGCGCGCAATATCTTTTGGGCAGTGGCATACCTAGACATATGACCGCCACACACTCCAGAGTGACAGTCATTCAACACCCTTTCAGCTTCCTCATGAGTTAAACAACGTCGAAAGACTAAGTCTACCCCCTTGCGATAAAGAGTATCTCCAATGATTTTAAATTGCTGGGATTGAAACCGAATTTTTCGACGTTCTGACTTTGAAAGTTCAGGCCGAAAGGATTGGGTTTGGAGATAGAAAATGATATCTCCACATACCACGGATCTAAAGTGCTGATAAGAAACAAAGATTCGTCTGTGATGGACTCTTCTGCCACTGTTTCTGTGTTAGCATGGGGAAAATCACACATCAACTCTGCAAAGACTAAGGATTTCTTAGACTTGGATTTCTCGAATTCCAAATCGAACTCTTGCAGGATAAAAATCCATTTAGAGTACTTTCCCCCTAGCAATTGTCTAGTCAAAATATAAATCATGGGGTTGCAAT
>APFE031664373.1:0-48175 GCA_000404065.3 Pinus taeda | reverse complement strand
GGGGTTTGAGGGGTACCCGTAACCCCACTTTATGGGGTCCGGGGCAGCACCTCAGAAAATTTTGGTTTTGGACCCTATGTTAGGTTGGGTGGACCCACCCATGGTTTTGTGCATGATTTTTGCACATGTTTTTTGGACACGATGGTTTTCGGTCCATGGTTTTGGACGCGATAGTTTTCGGTCCATGGTATTGGATGCTTCGGCATGTATAAATATGTATTGTAACATTGAAAGGAAAATAATGAAAACTCAAGCTGGTAGTCCTGGTTTTGGGATCTAGTGGGAAATCTCTGTGTATATGTGTTTTATGTGTTATGCTCTCGCATTTTTATTTTTTCCTGTGATTTAGAATTCGTATGCAGGTAATTTTTGTAAAGGGTTAAAAACTACAAACAAGATCTGTAGCAGTGGTGCATTGGTAAGTCTTTGTAGGTGAAAGTAGGAGGTCGTGTGTTCAATCCATGATCCGCCCAAAGAAATTTTAACATATGCCCACATTTGTTCACCCTTGGGGCCACGTGGCGGCCTCTAGGATTGCCACGTGGCATCCTTCCATTGGTCCTCAAAACAGAATATTTTGGAAATATTCAAGGGATATTCTATGAAATATTCCCTGGAATATTCTCATAAATATTCTATTTTAATTTATTTTTTGAAAAAAAAATCAAAATTAAGGGTTATTGGATGATTTTCTTTTTGACATAACTTTTGCATACGGAGACCATTTTTTGAACCATTCACGATGCCGAAATTAGGAGGATGAGCTCTATCTGGTCATTTAGGTTCGAACCAGTTCCAAGCACTTTCATTTTTTAGCATTTTTCGATACTTGGAACATGAGCCCCTAATCAGTTTTCTGCTTCATGTAGTCCCAAACATCAAGGTAATGGCATAACCTTTTTTCACAAAAAAACATCTTAATCGAAGTTTTCAAAGATTTTAGATACTTCACTCGCGGTCCTTTGAATAACCTGCACTCCGCTTCACTATAGTTCATGATTGTATCAATCACGAGCTCAGATTTGAATCCTCCTAAGATACGATCAATCCAATGATCAACAACCTGTGTGGTGTTATTTTCTAAGGCTTCCAGGCACCTCACCAGCTTTGGAATCCACACAATAAGTTCCTTAAGCCTCCACGTATCGTGACTGTCCGCTAATCTAGACAGCCACTCGTGCAATTTGCAGGGGAAGAAATAGAAAAAGGCTTCGGTTTCGTTTATGTACAAGTATCTATTCAACCATTGTTCCTTGGATAACCATGGGTTTCTTTTCTCCTGAGTTGCAAATGCATGAAACTTTCGATCAATCCACTTCTCAGTTTCTTTCTTAGTAGGGAGCCACTTATTCAACATCACACATTCCTCAGATAGATCTTGGTAGCGGCAACATAACCATTGTTAGCTTGATGGGGCCTGATCCAAGTTCAACGTTATCTACGCCAACCAACAAAACCCTAACTCTTGGTCTTTTCAGTAATAACTCATGTAGCACAGGCTGCAGCCTCACTCGAAGCAGTATTGGGGGATGTTAGAACTAGGTTTCTACATCTAGAGGCCTGTGTGATGTGTTCCTGCAGTCCTTCCGGCTTAGATCTACCTTCGCACACCTTTAATCCTTTCGAAAAGATAACTACTGCAAATCTGTCTAAACAGTTTCCATCTCTTTATGAAGGTCCCTAATTATAATTATCATGCATAAAGATTACAGTTCTACTACTTTCGCGCAGTAAATAAGCATTAAATCATGTAAATCATAACACAGAGTGAACATACATACACATTGTAGAAGTAAATAATAAGACACAGATGCACCAGACTGAGCTCAAAACATTCTTTATTAAGTATAATCATTCAATTATAGACTTATTTTCCCTAAACACTCAGTTGTAGTGGCCTACACACTCAGCCTATGGACTTACCAAGGTCTCTGCGCACTCAGCTACAGGAGCCTTCCCCTTTCACCTAAGTATAGGAAATAGACATTTCCTGCCTTAGCACCTTGCCATTACAATGATTATTCACTATTAGACACTTCTTAAGACTTTCTATGACTCATCTATATATAACAGTTGCTTTACAATACCATGGTCTGTGGACCATGGGCGGATCTCAAAACCACTCTATCACCTATCCACCTAAGGGACTAAATCCCCTTTGATTTCTACTAGCTTCATGCTCTGCTTCCACATTTCGCTGAGAATTTACATTCGCTACAAAAATATATTACAAAATTTACCAAAACTTTGACCAAAATGACCCCAGGGACCCCTTCCCAATAATTGTGTAATGTGGCAATCATGCCACACCTTTTCGCAAGCCTTATGCACCTGCTGAAGAAAACCTACCAGTAAGTGATCTTCTTCTAATTCAAGTATCATTGCGAGGCATTCTTCCATCATATCCTAATCATCTATCTCTTTGATTGTAGCAATCCTTAAATTGGGCACGATGTACTCCATTGGCATCACCGCCTTTTGTCGATAAATCAACCTAAATGGTGTTTGTCTAGTCAAATTTTTACAAGTAGTTCGATATTCCCAAAGGACAGCTAGTATATGCACATCCCAATCATTTCTATTTTCATTACAGATCTTTGTCAAAGCATTCTCTAGGATTTTATTAAAGGCTTCGACTGTGCCATTCGCTTGAGGATGATACGGCATGCTTTTCTGAGGATACATCTAGAATTCTTCAAGTAGAGAAGCAATTATTTCATTGATGAAATGCAAACCCCTATCACTCATCAAAATATTAGGACATCCAAACCGATACAAAATGTATTCAAATATGAACTTCACAGCTATAGCCATGTTGCAATCCTTCACGGGTTGTGCCTCAACCCACCTGGTCAAATATTATGTCGTCGTGATGATGTATCATGCTCCTGTCTTATTTCTTCGTGGCTGAATAGGTCCTACAAAATATTTTTCCCATTTTTCAAATGTCTATAGAGAGACCTACAGGTTCAAAGGCAATTCATCCCTTCACAACAGCCTCTTGGTCCTCTGACAGACATCTCACACCCTATAATATTCCATGGAATCATTGTGCACAATTGACCACCATAGCCCAGCTCGTACAATCTTTTGCGCAGTCGCACTTCCAGCATAATGTCCCCCATCAACTTCTCCATGTGCTTTAGTGAGGATACTTTTTCATTCATAATCCAGTACATATGTGCGCAGAACTTCATCCGACCCCATTTTATATAAGTGCCCTGCAATAATAGAAATATTTGTAGCCCTGACCACCAATTCTTTCTTCTACTATATCGTATACCCTTCAGGAGTTGTACCTGTAGACAATAATTGGATTATGTTTGTAAAATGTTCATCTACCATGCACACAACAAAGAGTTACACGTCAAGCAATCCTTCATCAAGACTTGTAGGCTCTTCGCCATTCTCAATCCACGAAGGTAACGCAATCCAGCATTTAATCTCCCTAGCTTCACAACTACCTCAAAATCGTATTCCTGGAATAGTTGTAACCACATACAAATTACATCCCCCCAACGTTGTGTACATTTTGAAGTGCACACCCAAAAAATAATGCCTGAACTTCTAGAGTGCATATAATACCATTGCCAATCCTCCACACTTCATGGTCAAATACTTATTTTCTTCCTTAGATAACTTCCTACTCACAAATTCCAGTTGGGTTAAAACTGCTCCTAATGCTACACAGGATGCATCTACATGTACATGGAATTCTTTCTTCCAATCAAGGAACACTAGAATAGGTGTTGTAACCATTTTTCCCTTTAACATGTCTAAGCTTTTCTGGCAATCATCATCCCAGCAAAACGTCACATCCTTCTTCAATAATTTTTCCATGGACGCAATGATCTGCACATATGCCTTGATTAACTTCCTATAATATCTTATATGGCCCAATGTTGCGTGCAACTATTTTACATTCCTTGGAGGCTCCAGATTGATAATTATTGCAATTGTGGTAGGGTCCACCATCAACCCTTGCTTACAAACAACGTGGCCCAAAATTATCCCATATGTTACGCAAAATATGCACTTGTTTAGATTAATGGATATCTAATACTTCCTACAAGTATCCATCATTTGGCGAAGACTGGAAACATGCTTTTTTACTAACCCAAACATTGTCATCAAAATAAACCTCCAAAAACTTATGAATAAATTCTTTAAAAGTTGTGACTACCACCGTCGAAAAGATCGCAGGGGAATTCTTAAGTCCAAAGGGCATAACTGTATACTGAAAAGAGCACCATTTTGTAGCGAAGGTAGTCTTACTCCGATCTTCTGGCACGATCTTGTTCTGGTGATACCTTCAGAAAAAATCTAGAAAAGAGTAGGCTTCTTGACCTCCAACGTTTTCCAAGACTTCATCTATAAACGACGTAGGGAATGGATCATGTACACAAACATCATTCAACTTCCTTACATCTACGTAGATTCTGATTTCTCCCTTTGTCTTATTTTCTAGGAATACCACAGGAATAACCCAGTCTGATTCTTCTACAGACTCAATAATCCCTTTTGCAAGCATCTTATCCAGTTCTTCATGCACTTTTTATTTGTATTTAGGATTCAACTGGTACGGGTGCTACTTCACCAGCTTCACATCTGGATTCAAATTGATCTTCATAACACCCAAATTAGATCAGATAAATTTGTCGAAAATAAGTCTTGATATTCCCATAGTAACTCAACAACTTTGTCAACTGTGTCCTCATCCCAGCAATCTCCTATATTTGTGAACTTCGGTTGTGCATCCGATCCAATGTTCACTTGCTTGGTTTTCAAAGGTTTTGGGATGTCAGGAACTTCTACCTTGGGCCCTGCGACTTCCCGTTGTCCCTCTGACTTAGGGATATTGATATTCCTGGGGTCTTCCTCACCTTCTTCTATGGTAACATTGTAGCATTCTAGAGCATGGTGTAGCTGCGTACTCTAGTCTGTTTGTACCCATGTGATAGGCTCTATAGGCGTTTTGAATATTGCAGCCTTGATTTCCTATCATGCTTCATCAATACATTCGAATCCATCCTCAAAACTAAATGTTAACAGAAAGCTTTCCTTCAGAATGTCCCACTCTATGGTTCTGCATCACAACTCTGTTTCTAGATAGATGCAGATATCGTAGATATATGGTTAAATCTACTAGAAGGATATTTTCCTGTTCATGATTTTTCTAGTGGGGAAAATATTACTTTTCCTCTTCTCAAAGTTGCCCACCACATCAAGGACTAGTGGGAAACCTACTGTGAGCAAAGGGAAGAAAATATGCCCTCACTATTTTTGGCCACACCCACTTGGGATTCATTCTGGGATGCCATCAAGGAATAGTACTACCTTATTGGGAGCTATGAGGATAAATACACAAAGTGGACCACACTGCGACAAGGAAGGTACCAAGACATGTCGAAGTTTACCAATGTTTTTCATACCCTTCACACAAAGTTGGGTATCAAGAATTTTGAGAAACATTTAGTACTCAAGTACCGCGACTGCCTACACAGGTACATCTAGGATGAGATGGAGTTATAGGACATCTCCTCGCTTGGCATGGCATATCGATACCTTGTCAAGATCAAGCATAATATTAAATAGAAAAATCGATACTTTGGATCTGTGAATCTGAAGCAAGGGAAAGGCGTCCCCAGAACAGAGAGCAAAGGGCAAGGCCAAGGCAGGGTGACCCAAGAGAACCCGTTGAAGTCACAAGCAAAGAACAACACCACAAAGAAAGATAAGGACACGGGAAAGTGGTGTGAGTTCCATAAGAGCTCCACTCACAACACAAGTGAGTGTTAGGCCAAGCAGTCACTGGTGGCCGAGCTGAAGACTTTTGAGTCTGACGCATGTTCCGACTTTGACTCAGAATCCGATAAGGGGAATGCTAAAGGGAATCATATCATTAACACAGAGCCCGTTGCCACTGTGACCACCACTGAGATCCAGAAGATTGAGCCTGAACATCCAGAAGAGGGGGAGTGCCTATTCCACTCACATATGTGGATGAAGGGTTCTCTGCTGCAATTCATTGTCAACAGCGAGAGCCAAAAGAACCTCATTGCAGTAGAGGTCATGAAGTGGTTGGGCCTAATGACTACAACACATCCACAGTTTATACCATCAGGTGGCTTCACCAAGGACGGGATCTCCGAGTCATCCAGTAGTGTCACCTTCCCTACAGCATCAAGCCCTTAACGGATGAGGTACTGTGTGATGTTTCTCCTCTTTAATTTTTTAATGTGTTATTAGGAAAACCATACTTATGGAAGCAACACGTTGTATATGAGTCTAGACCTCTCTCTGTTATTATTTATTTGGGTACTAATTTATACAGGATACCGTAGGTAGCCCCACCTACCACCATCTCTTTGATCTCTGCTAAGCAATGCAGTAAGGTCATCTCCCAGACTGGGAAATTTGTTTTCTTTCTAATTCTCTCTCAAAGTAAGGGGAAGGTCAAATCCACATCCATGGCCCCTGAGAAGAGTTTCTCCAAGTAGCAGAAGCAGGTGGATACGATTGTGGAAGAATGCAGGGACATCTTCTCCTTACCCATAGGGGTACCCTTGCATTGTCAGGTCAAGCATTCAATCAATCTGACTCCCAGAGCACCTCTACCCAACGGGCTGATATATTGTCGATCCATTTTGGAAAATGAAGAGATCAAGTGGAAAATCTAGGAGTTTCTACAGAAAGGGCACATCCGACCAATCTCCTCACCTTGTGGCAGCTTGATTGTACTTGTACAAAAGAAGGATGGGACCTAGAGGTTCTGCATCAATTATCGGGCACTAAATAAAATCACTGTCAGGAACAGGTATCCAAACCCATGAATTGATGACCTATTGGACCAACTCAAAGGGGACAAGTATTTCAGCAAGATCAATATGAATTCTGGTTATCACCAAGTTCCAATAGAGTTTACAGATGTATGGAAGACCGCCTTTAAATCCAAGGAAGGCCTTTTTGAATGGTTTTTTATGCCCTTCAAGTTGACAAATTCCCCTACTAATTTTATGTGGCTAATGGATGACATCTTGTGGCCCTTCACCAACTCATTTGTGGTGGTTTATCTAGACGAAATACTCATCTTCAACAAGAGTTGGGAAGAACACTTGTGACACAATTGGAAATTCCTTCAAACCCTTTTTGCAACACAAACTATGTTCCAACATGGATAAATGCACCTTTGGCATGAGCCAGGTCCAATACTTGGGTTACATCATAGATTAGCGAGGTGTGCATGTTGACCAAACCAAGATCCAAGTCAATTGGGATTGGCTAGCCCCGACCACTCTAATGAAGCTTCACATCTTTTTGGGCCTTGCAAATTTCTATTGAAGGTTTGTTTTGGGATTCTCCCATATCACTAAGGGCAGGGTGAAAGAAAATTTTTCTTGGTTCGAGTCCCAACAGAAGGCATTTGTTTAGTTGAAGCATTGCCTCTTCTCTTCACTAGTACTCACACTACCAGACCTGCATCAGCCATTTCAAAATCGAGGCAGATGCCTCAAGCTATGTTAGTGGTGTAGTCCTCACCCAGCATGGGCATCCAATGGCCTATCATAGTGAGACACTTTTCGATACGATTCAGAAGTACCCCACCTATGATAAAGAGATGTATTCCATCATGCAGGCTTGCTGACAATGGAAGCACTACATTTTGAGGAAGGAGATGGTCATCCACACTGATCACCAACCTCTTCAATTTAGACATACACAAGGGAAGTTTCAAAACAATCGCCATCAGAAGTGGTCTATATATCTGCAACAATTCCACTTGAACATTAAATACAAAAAGGGTAGCATAAATCATGTTACAGACTACCTCAGTCGGCCCCCAGTTGTAAAATTGGCCACTATTATCAACTCTTACGGTCACAAGACCTTTGGATGGCCGCAACTATACAAAAATGATCCAAAGTTCACCTCAACATACTAGATGTTGGTAGCTGGCAAGAAAGTTCTTGATTTCCACCTCCAGGATGCATTATTATGCTACCTGGGCTACCTTTATGTTCCTTCAAGAAAGCGTACCAAGATTATTTGGGAAGTGCACTATAGTCGAGTTGCGGGACACTTTAGTGTGGAGAAAATTGTTGTTGTACTACAAAAGTACTTTTATTGGCCCAAACTCTGACTGGAGGTTGGGAAAAATATCAGATCCTACATTGCTTGCATCATCGCCAAGCCAACCATCAAGAAGCAAGGTCGGTACACTCCTCTTGCTACTCCCAGCCAACTGTGGGAATCCATTTCCATGGACTATATTTCTGGCCTCCCTTCAACCAAGCATGGTAATGACTGTGTATTTTGGGTCGTGGATGGATTTTCTAAGATGGTTATATTGGTGGCTTGCAAGAAGAGTATCATAGCAGAGGACACTGCCAAACTCTTCTTTGAACAAGTATGGGTACATTTTTGGATCCTGTAGACCATTATATCAGATCATGATAGCAAGTTCATGAGCACATTCTAGTCAAGCCTCTAGACAATATTGTACACCATGCTCACCAAATCGACTACCTTCCATCCCTAGACTGATGGCCAAGTGGACGTCATCAATAGGATGATAATGCACATACTCTACATGTACAACTCCAAGCATCCTTGAACCTAGGATGAGATTCTTCCATATGTGTAGTACAGTTATAATAGAGCTCTCCATAGCTCAATTGGTCATAGTCCCTTTCAAGTGGGTCTAGGATTTCAACCATTGTGTCTGATTAATGTTGTCATGCCTCATGCAACTATGTAGACAAAATCCACACATGTACTATCTGAGGCTGATAAAGCGACCACATTTATTGAACGCATCCAACACTTCCATCAGCAAGTTCATGACATCCTAGAGAAGTCAAATGCCAAGTACAAGTAGGGACATGATCAACATCGGGTGCCACACAAGTTTCAGGTGGGCAACAAAGCTTGGTTGCATTTGCAGAAAGAACTCCTTATTGGAGCCCATCGAAAGCTTAGACCACTCTAATATGGTCCTTACACCATTACCAAGGTTGTGGGAGACAATGATTTTGAGTTCAGCATTCCCACATTTCTTGGCCTGCACCCAGTGTTCAATGTGGACCACCTTCGACCATACTTCCCACCATTATTGGACAAATCAGACATTGCAAGACGACTCACGCCAATAGATTTAAACCCAGACTGCATGGAAGAGGTCACAACTGATCAGATTATGAACACATATGTCAAGAACACTCGCCAACAAAATAACCAATTGTATCGAGTTGTCAAAGCCAGCCAACTCTTGCACCAAGGCAAATGGCTCACCAAGGACCAAGTTCAGTAGAAGTTTCCCCATCTCATGGAGGCACTCAACATAGTGGGGACCATTTCTTCCTAAGTGGGGAGGATTTATCTAGGTGGATATTGGTGGTGACCTTCCTATTCCACTTGGACCCCCAACATTGTCTCTTTCAGTTTTTCAGTTTCCTTAATTGTAGCACAATGTACTATTTTTGGTAGTTTTTCGGATCCTGAACTTCCAAAGCCGTTTTGAGGCCCTAAACAAAGCTTTTAGGGAAAACAAAGAGACCAAAAAAGTCCCAAGCAAGGAAATTGTTTATTTTTTGCCTACTCTTTGAGATCTTCGAAATGAGGTATTATGATATCCAAATGGAAATCGTATGCCAAAGTTATGACCCTAGGAAATTGATGTACCAATTTACCCAAATGGGGCCCATGGTATTGGCACTTCATCTCCTTGGGTTAGGTTTCTTGATGTTTATGGTTTTCCATTGTTTCTCAATAATAAATAGGCCTTGGAGTCTCATTGTAACACAATTCGGAGGCATGTAGTTGCCACATTTCTTCTCAGAGATAAGCTACCATTGCCCAAGCTATTCTTATTTCCATTCTATTTGTAAGTGTATTTCAGTATTTGATATTAATGAAATGAAGTGTTATTTTTGTTGCATCTTTGTATTTATGGTTATATCTGTAATTTGTTGTGTTCATGTTTAAATTCAAATCATATTGAGCAATAATCTTATTTTTATACTTCTATCATCATGGCTATCATGCTTATCACAAACGTTATCAATAGTATCAAGATACCATATGTAAGAATCAATGTGCTAACCTTCTTTATGGGATCAGGAAATCCATCATGTCTAAAATGAAATATGCTTGCCAAATATCAAGAGCACCAATATATCAAAAATCAATACTTCTATGTAGCCTTACCATGACTTAATAAAATGTAAGATACTTATCCAATACTAATTGCACCATATCATCATAAGTATCATGAATCAAACTTTCATATGTATGAGTCATTTGTGAAGGTGAAATTCCCATCATACCTTAGGGCTTACCAACAAGTTGAAACATAGCATTGAAATAAAGCACCATACATACCTTGTAGTATTCAAATACCTGTGCACCATCTTATTTGACATAGGAAGTTGTAGCATTTTGTAAACTTTCATCAAGTGCCTCTTTTCCTTTTCCAATGCTATCTCTTTGTTTCCTGCACTAGCCATTGTCCTCAAGAAGGATCCACTTATCACAATTCATCATGAGATTAGAATTACGCAAATACTCACATATACATGCAGGAAGTATAATCAATAATCAAAGCAATAAACTCAAATAAGAAAAGAATCAAAAAGAGGTAACATAAATCTAAAAGTACTTATCTTAATGGGAGTTGATCTCTCTTTCTTGCACCATCCTTTAAGATTCATGATTTTCCATTAAACATATGACATTGATGCCTTTAATCCATTCAACAATGTCAACAATGATCAGGCCTAGATAAGACTATCCCATCTAAGGCTACATCAAACCTTCCGCAAGTGCTTGGACATCTTCATGTTGAACATGTTATGGTTTATAAAGTGCATATCTCAAACCTTTGTCATAATCCAGGGTTTCTTCCAAACCCTAACCTTATAATATCTATCAAACCCTAATACACAAATTCCCTAGGGTTTCCTTCAAACCATAGTATTATTTTAGGTCTCCACCACCATCTCTTGCTTCAATTAATGGTGTCTTCATAGGAGTGATTTTTAATTCAGCCCAACTTTGATATCATGTTAATTTTTCTGAGGGATATGTTGTTCTTTGCTTTGATAATTGCATTTCATCATTTGCATATTAAATTCATATCATAACAACTTAACATTATTCAAATTTACAACATTATTCAGTAGCATATGTAATTATACAGAAAGAATAGCATCACCATCGATGCATTGGAACATAAATGAGTAATAGAAGAAAATCATTCACACATAGATACACGAGGATTGGTCGAAGACCAAGGCAAAACCCCCACTATGGGAAAACCCTTCCAAATTCTTCTTCGTATTAGATTGTAATTGAATTATTTAGCAAGAGAGAGTACAATGATCTGTATCAACAACCATAAACCTATCAAATCAACTAAGCAATATCCATGAGATGAACCCAAGAATGCTAATACTCAAAACCCTGCTTCAGAAACCTACAATCAATTGTCATTGTCTACAGTCAACTACTGAACCCTGCAGTCAATGAGCGAAATCTATGGTCAATTGATAAAACCAAACCCTAGGTCCTAACCACACAGATGACTTGATGTGCATGTGGCTGAAAGGATTTATCCACACGGATGAGCTGGCATGCATGTGGTTGTAGCCGAAAATTTCATGTTACAAGCCTGCGGTTGTGACCCAAAACCCTAAATATTTGTGAGCTTTGGACCCTGCAATCTCAGAATTGTGTGAGCGAACTTCCATGAACCATCTTAGACCTGTACGAGCCAAAACCAAAGAAAGAAGAATAGAATAATTTTTCAAGATGATGTCCAAATGAGGGTCACTTGACTTGTACTTATAGCCATCCATGGGTCTCCAATTTATCTTTGGCCTGACCTGATCAAATATGCACATGTGGGGCTTAATTAAAAAATACACTTTGCCTTATCCAAATTGATCGCTTCAATAGTCAAAATTGGTCCTTTTGAAAAGAGGAATCTTGTCCCATGGTTGGAATTTATCACTGAGATTCCAAATTAATATAAAATTCCATTTAAATTTTTTTCCTATGGAAGAGTAGGTCACTATGATGTTAAATGTCCATATAAAGAAAACCATGGTAAGAAAGAAAAAATAAATGATGTATCCAAGAAAAATGTTGAAAATAAATTCTCTACAAAGAATTTGTATTCTAATGAAAAAATTGAAGACACATCAAATGATCATGTAGATTTATATTTAGGTTCTAACTCTAGCTACAAAATACTTATGCCTCTTGAACATTAGTTGACAAGTGAATCGGATAATTATGGAATAGATGATTTAATGAATAGACTCGAGAATGAAAGCAAAGGTTTGGAAGTTAAAGAAAATAGTATTATTGAAGAAATAACTTTGTTGAAGACCAACCTAGAAGAATTGAATCGAAAAGAAGCAATTTTGATGAAACAAATTCAAGAGAAAGAGAAGCTTAAAATCAGAAATTGTGATCCTAAGGGAAGAATATGAGAAAACAAAAACCCAATCAAATTCGAATCTCAAATGGGTAAAGGAATTTGAATCATTAGAGAAGGTTATTAATGAACAACACCCTCATTTAATTAAGACAAGCCTTGGATATGATCATAAAGTTTAAAATACAAAAGAAGATGATAAAAACATTAATAAGACTTATCAAAAGAAAAATGAATCATGTCATCCACCAGAAAGAAAGAAATCAAGATCAGAGACAGGACCAGTCCTCAGGTATAAAATATGGTTTAATGGATATTGTTTTACTTGTAACTTATTTGGGCATAAAGCTTCAAATTGCAAGTATGGCAGATGGAGTAAAAGAAAATAAACTTCTTATTATAAAAGGTGTTATGAGTGTCCCAATTTTGGACACAGTCAAAGATTTCAAGAAGTCCTAGACCTTAACTTCCAAACAAGCAAGAGAAGAATTTAATTTATATTTGGAGGAAGGAGTAGCAACAAGATATGTTGGGGAAGATAGTCCCCATTATAGTATATTGTTCCTTATACATATTTCTAAAAGGACTATAGAATTTCATATGGAGAAGATGATAGCTTGATGACAATTGGGTCCATAGGACTAGTGGTGTATGATATTAGGGGGAGCTATGCATGTGTGTTATTTCACTAGTTCAATCTTGATGATTATTTCGTATCTGATAGATTATACTTTTGGTGATTATTTATGCTACTAATGATGCATCTACTTAAGTTGTTTTGATCATGATTGATGATGAAGGATTGGCATAGGTTCAGGGGGAGCATCTTCTATGCTTCCAATGCTTCATTGTTGTCATTATGGTTTCTTATTAAGAAACATGGGAAATACTTATCTGATATTGGTTTAGTAATGTAGATCTATGATGATTTCATTGCTACTCTGATCAGTCTTCCTACATTGGTCCTTTGATGCATTGATTACTATTAGAAGATATATATTTTTGTCATTGTGTTAAGGTTGATATTCAATATCCTTTTGATCAATCATATTTTACTTAATGGTTTGTGATGTTGGAGGTCTTCTTTGAATTCACATATGTTGATGATGAGTCTCTTGTTTATGGAAATTAATCAATATGATATCATATGGTATTTTTTATGGATGTCTTGAGTGTTGATCATGAAAAAAGGAGATCACATGTATAACTATGTATCATCATATTTGGCGTATTGGTTAAGAAGCAACCCATGTTGCAAACATTGTAAAACTCAATCATGTATGGTCCAATTGTCATGTCATGTATACAACTCTATAGTTTTGGGAGTTTGATGTAAATTTGAGTAATTTTTTGTGTTAATCATGCTTATGGTAAATATATACTTATGTACAACCATGTATTTTATTTATAAATCCTTGTACTTACATTTTATATCACTAGAAGGTCTAGTATATGCTCAGGGGAGCATGGTCAAGTTATAGAGTTGATTAGAGTGATATATTTTTGTCGAGCTCTTTGCTTCACATTAGCAGATCAGATTTATAGTGTTGAGCATTACAGGGGGAGTACTTCTCTCAACTTGGTTCTACCATTTTCTCTTGATGTCAAAGTGGGAGAGAAGGACTTGGTGATTTGTAGGAGGTTTACATCAAGTCCAAATGGGGTATTTTTGGCATTATGGCTAATGTGTTGTTTTTGATGTCAACATGGATGTCAACTTGTTATCATGGTTCTATCACATGTTTGTCATATATCATCATATTCTTGTTAAGTTAGACATCTTGTTTGAGTGTAGGATTGATGTGCCTAGCATGCTCTAGGGTGGAGGATGTATCTTAATGGTTGGAAAGATGATTACATGAGCCTTGATGATTACAGAGGAAGTGTAAAATATTGTACATGTGTTGCAGAAGATGAGGAATTATGCCTCAAATTCCTAAACTAAGAGGACAAGGTTTTTGCCTAAATTAAGCTACAACCGCTGGGAGTTAGAACTTCACACTGTAGTTATAGTCTCTAGGAGATAGATATCATCCTAGAAACTGTGTCTGTAGGTGATGAAAAATAAAAGCCACGAGAAAAACCAAAGTTTCGCCTATGGAATTTTTGCGCACAAGGTTGAATTGACATGGTTATTAATTTCAACAACAAATACCTTTGTTTTTACTTGTGGTATTGGTGAGATCAAATGGATACAAAAGGAGAATTGAATTGGAGCAATGTGTGTGTGTTTCTTGAGTTTCTTGTGTCTTGCTTTGAATAAGTGTACACTAGGGTGTAGGATGTTGGAAAGATTTGAGCACTACTAAGAGGGGAGTGAATTAGTAGTGTGGATTGTTATCAATTTTCACCAATTTAACTTCTCTACTAAATCGCATATATTAACTAGCAACACATTATATCATCACATGAATATAAACAATGTAACCAATTAAATCAACAAACCATGAGAGAAAAAATACCCAACAAAACCATCAAACACAACCACAATAACCATCACACAAGGGACACAATATATTTGGTGGAAAACCCTTTGCTAGGAAGAAAACCACCCTTGTTGTTGCTACACTGCTCTAAATCTTCTACTGAGAAAAATGTGTCTTTTACATATATTGATGACTCCTGTTATCTCTCCAGGAAACTCTCCTAGATTGTATATTGGAGATGCCTAGTACATGTAATCTTCAATATTGTTCTCTAAACTATTGGAATAAATGATGGTTTGGATCAAGTTAGATAACCACTTCAGCTCTATTCTCACTCAAGACATGCATGAACACCCTCAACAACACAAGGCTTTAGACCACAAATGCTCAATAGTTTGTAGAATTAATGCATAGATGGAGAATACAAACAGTACCAGCAGATTGCATACATGAACATATATGAATGGCTAGCTACAGGAAGGAAATGAACTTATTGACTATACTAGCAGATGCATATATAATAACACATATAAATGGCTAGCTACAGGTAGCAAAGAAGCTTGCTAATCTAATATATCAAAGCAGAGATAAGATGACAGTTATCTGGCCTCACACACACAGAATACCTTAACAAACTGTTCAAGTGCAAGTGTAGAAAAGCATAAAGGGAATGGAACATCTAATGGCAAAAGAAGCTTATATTTCTTAGAATGAAGATGAGAATCTTGAAGGAAAAGAGGAGAAACAATCTCCAAAAGTTGAACCTCTGTTACATCTAGTTTTTAGATATTTATATCCTTTACAATGATATCAGCCTTCTGAGGCTTGAGAGGTCTTAATCGATCACTCTCTTATTTAACTATTTGATTCCCTGAAGGCAAGCATGGCTTGGAGGTTTTCCTCCTTCTAACAGAGGAGTAACCGCATTCAGATATTTTGGGTGCGCTGCAAGGGAGCTCTCTCTTAACAAAGATGCCCACAATCTCTTTTGTTGATTTCGGCTATGCCGCGTTGTGCTTCTCCATGATGTATCTGATTCAAGCTGTGTTGTGCTATAGATGACCATGATATTTATGTTTCGGGCTAGTTGGGCATGCTTTGTTGCGCTGTAGATGCCTCTCAGCCTCGATTTCTCTTCAAACTATTTAATATTGAGTGTTTTCTATTTTACACAAAAACCACTGTAATGTTGTAAACTCTCGCCAATTTTTGTTCCTTTCAGACTTTAAAAGTCCTTAAAAATGATTTATTTACCCATCGGGTCCACCCTTTGGGTTGTTGTCGCCTATCACAGATGGCCAATCCCTTTCTTCCTTTGTATTTTTACAATATGGTGAAACCTTAAAAACACATGAAAAAGCCAGCGTTTTGTGGACCTGAAACATCTATATATATATATATTATATATATTATTATATATAATATTATATTATATTATATTATATATATATATATATATCTTCACCTCTAAAACACATCGGGTCCAGAATTAATCGCTATCGACACTGCCAAGGTTAAATACATTAAAATGGCCTTCCACGGATTTGAAAATATATCCATTTATCGCATATAATTATGTCGAGTCCAGCCCATCGGGTCGCACATATGCCTGTGACTAGGCCTCATCCCTAGGTTGGTGCCGATAGCGATCTTGTGATGCGATAAATTGCAATCGCGAGTCGCTCATTCCCCGGTCCTTTATACAACAGATCATGTTCTTCCCGCCGATGCGACCCACCAATTCAATCATCGGCGATCGTTGATCGGCGATGTCATGCACCCGCCTTTATACTGTCCCCTCTGCCCTGCCGATATACAAATTTCCGCTTAGATCTGGGTCGTTAATCGGCCAGATCTAACGATTGTTGTGTGATGCCTAGTTTAAGCCTACAGTAATGGTTTTTTTCATGGTTTTAGAGTGTTTTGAGCCTCCTGATAGTGTATTTATGCCCTTCCAAGGGCTTTCCTCCCATGACCATTTCGACTTTGAACAATCCATGAGAGGATAGTGAAGATTTTTGGGGCATACTTGGATCCTTTTTTGGACCGTTTTCCCACAAGGCGAACAAGTCCCATCAGCTGGGAGACTCAAACTCATATACAATCAGCTGACTCCCATCATCCAGGAGACTCGATTCTACTAATCAACTTGGAAGACTATGTTTGAACACAGGTCTACGTACTACCATCCGCTGAAGGCAACCATGATCAACGATCATCGCCCAACTTTGATTGGACTATCCAACTACCATTGGATTGAGAAATTGATCCTTTCACTTAAACTTCACAATCACTGCTCCACACCCATGAAGTCATTACTCCTCTACTCTATGCAGGCCATGTTTCATCTATTTTCAAACTAGATCCCAATACTATCTTCTCAACTCGATTCAACTCTGCAATATAATCTCTAGCAGCAAGATAATCTCATCAAATCAATCAAAAACACCACAATTATATGCTCTCCACTCTAGAAAAATAGTGGCCACAATACATGCATGAAATCTGAATAATAATATCATCAGTAGCTAAAACAAATCTCACACTCAACCATAATATCAAACCCTCACACCAAAATATGAATGCTAAATAATAAAATCAATAGCATAAAATACAATGGATATATGCCAAATGCATTAGAAACTCCTGCAAAAAAATGTGAGAGTCATAAACTTGGATCTATTCCAAGATCTCCATCAATACCAACAACTCTTCTACAACTCTCTGTATCTCTGATCTGAAATATGAAGATATGAATTAATACACTACTTCAACAAATAGATATTCTCATTCTTCTTCCATTAACACTCATATATTGAAGCAATATTTCTCACCAATAGGTCTGAAGCATGCTCACTCTATGCAACCTTCTCTTACTCACATACACTCACCATCAAACATCACTCAGCTTGAAAGTGAAGTATATAAAATGTTCTAGTTGAAATTCACCTTAGGCATGGGATTAAGAGTGCACAAATTTGACAAAATCCATCCACTAACACCACTACTTGTGCACTAAAGGTATTCACATCATTAGAGGACTCTTTCAAACCATTCCCGGCCATTAAAACTTAATCTAGAAGTCTTTGGGAATTTCCATGCCAATTTCCATCTGATTTGCACGAGTAATGCGAATAAAAACTTGCATTAAACCATAGTCGCAGGCATCAACACTAGTTGATCTTAACAACAGTCGCATGGATAAACCTTTTTTCCAACAACTAGAGCTTTCCAGCTACATGCATAAGCACGCATGGGAGTGACTAGGGCAGAGCATAAGGAAAATCAATGGACCTTTAGTTCAAAACCTATGCCAACCATTTGGAAATCTTCTCTATCATCAAAACTCACCTCCAAACCTCTTCAAAGTCCTTTAATGCCTCTCCAAATGGGTCAAACTTGTCTCCTAAGTGCCACTAACAAATTGACCTAAAGGTCCAATAAACAAGGTTGACAAGACTACCAACAGACCCTCCACTCACCAATAAACATTTGCACAAGTTGCAACACCTCTGACAGCCCTGCAACACACTATAGCACATCTCCATCATCATCATAAGACCAAGACCATCACTACAACACATTATCCTCATGAGCATAAGCATGAATACCTAGATGGATACCTAGTATGCCAACTCATCAAGTGTGGCAACATAACAATATGAGAAACCATCTCCAACACCTATAGTGACAACATCTATCTGTAGTAGCATCAACAAATCATCATCACATGTCAAGCAACCATGTTTACTCAGCCTCTAATTCTTGCACTAGGTTATGACATAAACATAAACACCACTAGTACAAGAACAACCATCAACCACACCAATGCCATCACCTGACCATGATGAGAGTGACACCATACAGTCGACATCAATTCCAACACATCCATCCCAATTCCAACTCAAATAGTTGCAACCACACTACAAGGAAGACATCCAACCATTAGCTAGTATACATAGGGTTCACATTTATGCCAACATGAGCTAGTTGCCATCATGAACTAATGGAAACATTAGATAGTTGGAACCATGCACTCCATAATGCCAATAAAATCCCCCTTTGGCATTAATGGAAACCACACACAACCTCCATACAAATATCCTTTATCACTCCCCCTTTGACAACAATGGCAAAGGGTTAACTCCATTTGACAAGGAAGCAATAACACAAGTACTGAAGCACTGGAGAACTAGATCTAGAAATGGCTAAAAGATGATGCATATCAACCAATGACCATACTCTCCATATCAGCAGCAAGCAGTATATGAACCAAGCAACATACAAAGCAACATGTCCAACCAACAACCTCTAGCAGCAGCAGTAATATGCCAACATGAGGAAACCATAAGCAACATCAATCACAACATGCACATGAGGCAACAATTCAACTCTCCATGGAAACTACATAGAAACAACAACCAAGCATTTTTGAACATAACATGAGGCCAAGAACCCCAATAGTCATAGCATAGCATGAGGCACATCATGACACCTCCAAGCAGATTATAATGCCAACAATGTATGTCTAAAATAAACAAGATAAAATAGATGCTCCCTCTAAACACATGCAATCTCCAACATCAATTCATCCTGAGCTGAATCGCGTCTACTGCAACATTGATTCCTTTCCAAACGAAAGAAACACAAGGTGTACCAAGACTCCACACGACCATGACTAAATGACATATACATTGTTAAATACATGGTTGTAGTAGCAACATAAGACCTCATTCATACTCTTATATGACCATAACATGACCTCATGACTTATGACTAAATGACCCAATGATAAATACAACACAATTTATGTCTTCATCAGAATTTTACATGGATTTATCAAAGAATTACATGGTTTCTATTATCATCTCCTATGGACCAATGACTCAAAAATATGACACACGGTTGTTACATCAATATTAGCCCATACATATGATTGCAGAATGACTCATGGGACTCCTCCATAACAAGATTATCACCATAATGATTAAACTTACTAATGACTGGACCCAACACCAATGTGAAATAATGAAACAATGGTAAATACATGGTTGTAATAAAGTGTATATAACAACCTATACATGGTTTCTCCATGTCTCATGTCATCTCTATGCATCCTATTCCAATGAACTCCTTCTATGCATGGGTGTACCATCTTTTCAACCAACTTGTCAGTGAAAACAAAAGCATATATATGGTTGAAGAATGTACCACTTTAACTCAAAAAATGTATAAATCTGTTGCAAATAAATGAGTGAAAATGATGAAGAAGAATGTTGGATTTTAGACTTCTATGGTTGATTTTTTCTAAGTTAAATTTCGGAGTATCCACAGTAATAATCATAATTTTTCGATGCTTCGAATCCCAAAGGGATCAATCAGTGGGACTTTTGAATGAATGCTAGAAGAGCTAGAGAAGCAAATGAATAAATAGTTATATGAAGGAAAAAAATATGATGGATTAAAAGTTCGACTAACATTGAACTTAATAAAGTCTAAACCTAAATTAATAGTTAATAATAATAGTTATTATTTTTATTTTTATTTTTAGTTTTATAAATACCAATTAATAATTATTATTATTATTGTTTATTTTATAATAATTTAAATTATTTTATAAACACTAATTTACCATTATAATAATAATTATAACAACAACGACAACAACAACTTAATTGAAAAATGTTCTATATAAGGAATTAATTAATAATAGATTATTCTTACAAACCATGATTATATATAGACATAATTTTATATTTTTATATAATATAATAATCATTAATAGTAATATTATATATAATAATATAAAAATTATTATAAACAAATAATTAATTGATTAATAATTATTACAAATAATTAATATTGAAAATATTTTCCTACTTATAATAATATTAGAAATGAAATTAATTTTTAGAATGATATAATTTATTCATAATAAATAAATAAATTATTATTATTATAAATAAATTACTTTATCTATAATAATTATTAATAATAAATATTTAACTTTTTGTAATAAATAAATAAAATTGATGGATAATCTATATTATTCGAACAAATAAGATAGGAAAAGAAAATTGTTATACCTGAGAAGAACTGGAGGACCTAATCTGACAGTTTCTACTGATCTCAATCCCATTGTCCCTCTTGAGATTATGTGGACGCTTTATAATCTCAAGAGCTTCCCTGATTTTCCTCCTTTGATATTGCTCTTCTCTTGAAATAATTGAGGCATTCTCTGAACAAACACTGTGCTTCGTTTTTTAGGAGTGTTCGACAAGGGCTGAAATGCATGATCTTCCATTGTTAATATCAACTTCATGTTCTTCCAGTCTTCTTTGTAGTGAGCATCATGTTTCTCCAATATAACTCTTTCCACAAGAACAATCGATTTTATACACTCCCTTAGCTGATGTCAATCAATATTATCCTTGACAGACCTCATACCTTGTTTAATTGTTACAGGTGTTATGAATTGTGTGATCTTCTATTCTTAATATTGGCTTCGTGTCCTTTCAATATTCTTTGTAGTGAGCATCTTGTTTCTCCAATATAACTCTTACCACAAGAACACTTGATTTTATACACTCCCTTGATCTGATGTCAATCAATATTATCCTTGGTAGACCTCATACCTTGTTTAATTGTTTAATTATTCCTCCTTTATGATAATAAGTAAGTCTAAAAATGGAAAGCTCTTGTTCTCCTCGAGCTCCATTGTAAATTCTATATCAAGACAAATAGAATTAAGGTGCCTAAAAAACTTATCAAGTTCTTCCCTACCATGAGACCATTTAATGTTGGTATCATCAACAAATCTCTTCCACCAAGATGGCTTCAAAGGATATGATTCAAGAGCTTTCTTCTCAAAGTATTCCATGTATAAGTTATCCACAATTTGTGAGAGAGGTGATGCCATTGCCACTCCAGATGTCTGCTCATAATAACTTGCCTAGAAGTTAGAAACAATTCACTGCAAACAAATCTCAGCAAGCTTTGTAGTTTCTAGATCAATAACTTCCTTAATAACCTGAATAGCCTCATCCAAGGGAATCTTTGTAAATTAGGATACTACGTCAAAACTCACCAAGATGTCATCTTGATTCACCCTTTCATTCCTAATAAGATTTACAAATTCATTGGAGTCCTTAATAAATGAATCAGTGTTTCCAACAAGAGGTTTTAAGATCTTGGCAACGTACTTTTCTAATTCATAGGTTGTGGATCCAATGGTATTAACTATTGGTGATCTATAAATTGCCATGGATATTCCACTGGATAGTTCGTCACAACAAATCTGATAATATTTTATTAAAAATATGAGATTCTACACTATTACAGTTTCATTTAATTTCTAGATCTGTAAAATTAACTATAATTAGTGCATGCATGTAAATGTAAATTAAGAAGGAAAGTAGAGAATAAAAAAATAATCTCACACACACATAATACACAAGATATGCTCTCTGTGAAACGCTTTTGGGAGAAATCCCAACTGGAAGTTGAGGCCACTTCACTCTCTTTCTCTATCTGGAAATATGGATGCAGATACAAAGAAGTAATGCATGTGGCCTATGGGCTGCTATAGTGCACAAATCCTCTCTATGTGATCTACCTCCTATCTCTCCTAGCTATCTTGTCTCAACTATGGAACAAAATGCTCTCGAAAGAATGGAATGCCTCTTCCTCCTAGTGGCCCCGTTATAACACAGCCTGATAGCCTACTAGTGGTTAATTTTGACTACATCAATTCTTAACTAGAGTTACAAAATAGAATCTTCTAAAGTATTTTAAATCAAAAACACATGGCTAGCCCCTTTTCCATGAATAATGGGGGCTGACACGGCATCCTCCCAAACTATAGGTGTGAAAATAGGAAGGTCAACTTCTCAGTGGCATAAATTTTGCATACAAACTCTGATTGACGTGATTCTTACGTTGTTGGAAAGATCTCTATGTGTAGAATAGAATTAAAATGTGTAGCACTCAGGAAGAAAATTTTTACCCCAAAAAAACATCGCATGATGCCTCAAAATTCTCTCGGAAGATTTCAGATCCTATTTCACCAAACTGGGTCCTGCTAGTAAAAAAGATCGAGTGAGTTGATTCCTCCACTTTTTCCACTCCAAATTCATCGAGATGGATGAAAAAGAATATAATGATACAATTCGGATCAATTGGTATAAGAGGAACCCCTTGTGGATCTTTGGAAACCCATAAATTCTCGAGATAATTTCACAAGAAGGAGTTAATATTTTCTTTAATTTCTCATCAAGGTTGGACTCTGAAATTTCCTTCTTGACTTCTTTCATGACCTTGGGAATGGTATTAGTGCTCAACAATTAATACGCTCATTTGTTTTAAAAATATAATCTTCCTTATCCAAAACAACTGCTTCCCCTCCCTTATCTATCGTAAGAACCACAATTTATCATTGTTCTAAAGGGATTTAAAAGCAATTTTTTCTTATTTACTTAAATTACTCTTGGGAGGCTTATCCTTTCTCATTATGAGGGCACATTCATGTGTTAAGGCTTCCTTGTCTTCCAAAGAGAGGACATTTATCCCATCCTCAATATTACAAATGATACTCTCTACTAGGATGTTCTTAGGCGTAACCATAAACCCTAAACCCTTCTTGAGAGTATTAATAACCTCTACACTCAATTCCTGAGATGACAAATTAACTCCCTTCCTTTTAGGTTCTATGCTTGATGATATGTTGTAGTTCTTACCGACAATGTTTGAGATAACATTGCAGTCCTTCCTTATAAATCTACTCCCAATGAAATTAAGATTATTTTCTGGATAGCATTTAGATCCTTCTTCTTCTGCATTAATCGAACTCTTGGTTCCTGGAACAATGACTGAGCCCACTTTGGTCTACCTTGAAATTATAACTCCACTTTTCATGCTATCTAGGTTACTATTGATGAAGAAGAATATCAGATAACTCAAGAAATTCTCATACCATGCATATCTCCCCTTGAGCTCAATATACCTTTAATAGACAGGTTGATCATGTGGACCTGAATGTGCATGAGGCTCAAATGAAACCATCATATGATGTTGCAATAACTCATACTCATCAAACTATCATACTTCATCATATGTTCCCCTTGAGGTTATGCACCTCTCATAAAATATTCAGTACCCTATAATTGTGCAAGAAATAATTATGGACTGCAAGAGGGGATGCTCTTGACTACTTGAAGAGCTATTGCTCCTTCTTTCTCTACATGGTCTTTGGCTGCTTATTGTCTTCCTTCACTTGTTTTCTACTAGGTCTTCTTTATTTTTTCTGCTCTTGTCAGTTTTGTCTTAAATAAGGAGGAAGAAAATAGACTATTTCTATATGGATAAAATTATTGTGTGCAGCACTCCACATGGCCAAGATATTAAGCAAGAGGATCAAATCTCCTATTTCTCATACTAGATCTATACCTTTCTTACATGGCTTCTCCCCCATTGGTTAGATCTGCAATCAAATGCCTTATGGCTAAATAGGTTATATGAATAGAAATATCCATAAAAGGCATGAGTATACATGTTAGCCAACCTCCTTGGCTATTGATATTATTGCAAGATCCACTGATTAGATTCATACATTTTTCTCCTACGATTATTTGCAACATGCCCAAACTTGTGACATTTGTAACATTTTACTTTATGCATGAAAGGAACAAAAATACTTTGGTTTATTTGTAATTTTATAGATCTATCACGATATTCTCTAGGAGAAAAATATTTTCTTGAATGTAGGAGCTCCTTGAGATTTTATTCTTTGTTGTTGTTGGTTCTACTACTTGATCTACTGTTGGTTTTCCTTCTTATTTCCTCAATTTGTACTCTTGCTACTTGTATTGTTTGCTACATGTTTCTTGGGTTCTTCTTCGTTGTTTTTACCTGCATACAAACTAGACTTACCCTTTTGAAATCCGAGACTAGTTTTATCCAATGCTGATCTCTAGATCTCAAGCAAACTATCCAAGGCTACAGTGCTCTTCTCCATCTTTTGCTGCTTTCTCAAGGACAACACTTCAACTTCTAATATCTCACATACATTTTCATTTTCTTGGTACTAATTCCTCATACCTTCCTCAACTAATTCTAATTATGCCAATTTAATCTTTTGGCTAACGGTCTCTTCCTTGAGCTTTGTCTCCTTATCATCATAGATATACAATAGTTTTTCTTGATCCTTGCATGCAGTTGTTATTCTTGAAATCTCAACTCTAAGAACCTTAATGCCATTCTCATATTCACTAGGAACTTCAGCATGATCAAAATATGAACCATCAGAATTATAACTTAACATAAAATCATTAATATTTATACCTTTGGGTTCTAGATTTTTTTATTTATTCTCATCATCAGTTGAATCATTTTCACTAGGAGGATGAGACTCTTGTGGTTAAGTTTCTATTTTGAAGCCTCTTCTTATTATTCTTCTTCTTTTTCTTCTTCTTGTTGATTTTCTCCTCATCTTCATATTTTTGTTGGTACCATCTCCAAATATGGACTCTATCTTTTCCCACATCTCTTTGGCATATTTCAAACCTACCAGCCTCCTCAAATCATCATCATGCATATTCTTGTATATTATGACTCTAGCTTGCGCATCCTTCTGCAAAACTTCATCTACAATTGGATCCTTGCCAAAACCTTCGAGACTAATCTCCAAGTATTATATCCACTAGAAAATAATTGATATTTAACACTTTTGTGCATACTTTGTAATTTGTAGCAGCAAGTGCAGCCATTCCTTGAGAAGTTATTCTAAAAAAAAACAAATTTTTGCCAACAAGCCCCATATTTACTCTCTGCATTCCAGCTACAACCAAGAGCCCCTTTTTTATACCAATTTTTGGAAACCTTTAAGCAATACTTAGACGAGGGGGGAATCAATAGTGTGCCTTATTATCAATTTTCACCAATTTAAACTTCTCTACTGGATCACATATATTAACTAGCAACACATTATATCATCACATGAATATCAACAATGTAAGAAACTAAATCAACCAACCATGAGGGAAACAATACACAACAAAACCATTAAACACAACCATAATAACCATCACACAAGACACACAAGATATTTAGTGGAAAACCCTTCACCGGTCTAACCACCCTTGTTACTGTTGTGTTTCTCTAAATATTCTATTAAGAAAAATGTGTATTTTACATAGATTGTTGACTCCCATCATCTAGGAGACTCAACCTCATATACAATATGACTCCCATCAGCCAAGAGACTAAATTTTTTATGCTCTTGACCTATGAGAAGATGCCAGAATACCAAATATACGAAGAAATACAACCCAGAACACAGAACAATATGAGAAAAACAGCAAGTATTTTATTATTCAGAGATGAAAGCGATGTTCACTTGCCTCTTTGAGGGGGAAACCTCCATCAAAGCAGAGCTTAATTACAAAATAAGACATGACACTCCTCAATGGGGAGTCTCTATCCTTTATATAGAATTCATACATGCAATACCATGGGTCAGTACAATGGTTCTCTCAATACCATCTATCTAATACCATGGCGCCTTTGCAACTAACTATGGTCCTGTTACACAAAAAATTGTCACCATGACTTTCTAAAGTTTGTGTGAGTCCATTAACACTCATACATACCTCCTTTGCAAGTCTTAAGCCTCAGCTCTTCATGTCAAACCGTGAAAATGGGAGAAAGACCTTAAAAATATCTCAAATCCTAGTTTCGCACTTTCTCCTAGCATTGCCTGTGGTGCCGCACCCAATGGTCATGTTTCCTACGAACCTGACCACTCTGTCTGTTAAGTGATGGGTTCAAACCCCTGTAAAAGTTAAAAAGGAGTGAGTTCATTCTTAAAAACTCATCTTGGGTCACTCATGGACGCTTCTAGAAGGAATATTGCGCTGGCAAGTCCGCTCCACCTTGGTTCATCCATTCCATAACTAAGGGAGCTAACTCCATGATATGAGGTGCTTATCCCATTGAAGAAGGAACTTATCCCTTCAATGGTGGACCTGCAACTTCCTCCATTTGCACTATAAATTCAGGCATTGGGCTGGTTGTAGGAGAGGTTGAAAGCTGAAGATTCTTGAGGGTAAATGCTGCTGGAAATTATACTTCCTTTTTGAGCTTGTGAGAGGAGAGATCACATACCTTTCATTCCATTTGGGAAGTGAGTGAGGCTTGTCAAAGTAGAGGAGATTCCTGCTTGGACCCTGGAAAGAACTTGTGCAACATCAAGGAAAAGGTTGTAAAGTTGTTTTATTCTTAAAGTTAATACAAACAAGTTGTTTTTCTCAATAAGCTATCTTTAATGGTTTATTTCATGATCTCCTTGATCTTCATGATGAACATGTTTTATTTTATTTAGCTATGCAGGTGTTCTTTGATATGTGTTTGTTTGTGTATGCAGGTTATTAAAAGGGAACTGCTTGAAGCTATTGGAACAAAACTGCCACAAACTAGTGTTGGACCGAGGTAGGGTCTGATACACCTTGTAGCTTTTATTTATGAATTGAAACATGTTTAGGGAAAGATAGATTTGCTTGTCCTACTTGTTGCTAGATATCTGTTGATACTAGGGAGATCGGTCTTGTCTGCAAGAACGATTTATCCGGCCAACAGAGAGTCTCTCCTTGTATGGTTATTAATTAATCAAATAAAATTTAAATTAATTAATTAAATAATAAAAATAAAAACAATAGAAAGAACTATAAATTAATAAATTAAACTTATTTAAGAATTAAGTATATCAATTAAAATATTTTTTAGGTTCTAGGTAAAACAATGGGAATAATTAAATAAATAAATAATTTAATTAATTTTTTTTATAAAACTATTATAAAAATAAAATAATAATAAATAAAAATAAATTAGAAATCATATATATAAATGTCGGATTCTTTATAAAAATTAGGGATCTAGGTTTATTTATACCCAGGTCGAAAGACTCTTCTCTCAATAAGCTTTCATTCATATTCTATCTAATTTAGTCCTGATGATGGACCCACTTTGGGGTTTGAAACGTCAACATAATGAACACGAAATTGTGGATAATCCGGATCATGCCACTGTAAGAAAGAAACAATCGTCGGTTTTTCTATCTACTGTAGAATCCAAATACATAGCAGTTGTTGCTTGTTGCACATGTGTTGTGGATGAAACCAAATCTACAAGATGTTAAGGTAAATTTCAGTGAACCTATATCTATTAAGTGCGACAATACAAGTGTAATAAGAATTTCAAAAATTATTGTGCTTCATTCAAAGATTAAACACAGCCCTATAAAGTGTCACTTCCTCAGAGAACAAGTGGCTCAACAAAAAGTGAAGATGGAGTACATACCCTCAAAAGAAAAAATAACAGATATATTTACAAATCCTCTTGCTAGATAACCTTTTGAATATATGAGAAATAAATTAGGGATAGTTCCCGCAGATTCTTCTCACTAACGTGACTTCAAAAGGAGAACCTAAAACATTATAGAAAATATGAGATTGAGTGCACTATCTAAGGGGGAGACTACATAAGAAAGAATGAGTAAAGAAGAAGAACAAGAAGCATATGATTGTTTGTAGAACTTGAAGCAGTCAAGAAGAAGCAAGAGAAAAGGATGATCATCAAATTGATCAAGAAATCTCCTTCATAAACTAGCAACATAAATCACGTTCTTCATTCATAGGCTCATTCTTGATTCAAGTTTTTTTTTCAAAATTGCAAATATATTCTATATATAAGCATGTAAATAAACATTCTCAAATATACATAGTCTAGTTAGACATCTGCATCACTAGAATTTCCTTAAAATTCTTCAGCTTCTATATATGGAATGCATCATTGTATAGTTCATGTATTCAACTAACATTTGATCTATAAAAAAAATAAACAAAATGAGATCTATTCAAATATACATACATGCAAGCAAAATCAAAGGTATTTCCATCAAGGTTCTATGTTATCCAAATATATATACATGCAAGCAAAAGAAAAAGTGTTGTCATATCGCACAAGAGCAAATCTTATACATTCTTATGTCTGGCTTCTAGAATTCTTCATTATGAAACATCATGAAATCGACATTTCAAACATATTCTTTGCAAGTACAATGTTGGTGTAAATGATCATTTCATGCATATATCTCTCATGATCATAAAAGGTTGTTATTGAAGAAATCAATAAAAATGGTTCTACAATCAGAAGGTCATCAGAAGGTCAACATGAAATTGAGTCTACACTACTACAACTTAATGCATCATTAGGATCTCTCTAAATCCTTCAGCTTTGTATTTTGAGAGAAAATATTTGGATGCTAGAGTTAAATGTAAAGAAGTGGCAAATACTTGAATTATTGAAGAAGAAATTCCTTGAAATGCTTTTGCAACATAGATTTCATTTGTAAAAGATATCATCATACAAATAGATCATTCTTCATATCTCTAGAAGAGGACTATTTTTGACATAATATTTTTATGTATATCACTAAAGCAAACAATGAAGCAAAGGTCAAAGAAATATTACTATTGCAAAGGCATTACCAAACATTGAATAACTATGTACATTGAAATGCTACATATAAAAATGAAGCAAACAAGATATAACCCTAAACATAAAGATTCAGATCCATCTTGTGTGAATCAATCACAAACAAAGACCAATAGACTTTGAATTGTCTTGATTGAGATTATGGACACAAACCTCTGAGAACAAGACATTCAAATACATTAGATCACACTAGAGAAATTAAAAAATTGGGTCCAAAGAGAACTAAAGAACAATAAGAATGGGTATATATATGTATTTCATAAAAGGATTCACAAAGATGGAACACATGGTCTGAGACATACTAAACAAAGGTAGAGACAGAGAAGCAAATGTCAACTAGTCAAATAAAATAATTAGTACATTAATTGGTTGATGTTATCTCATATTCTATGTGTTACAATTCTCAACAATATATTGCTCATTACAATACTACAGGGGTTTTTGTGAGCAACAGTACAAATCTTATTGACTTATAAAGGAATATGAAAGTTGTATGCATGACAAAATATATTAGGCAATTTTTTTAACAATGGAAGTTGTTCTCATCCAATTGGAACATTGACTTCAATTATTAGACTTATTTGGAGATCAACTCTATAATTTACTGGAATCCTATAAATTATTAGACTTATTTGGAGATAAATTCTATGATTTATTGGAATCCTATTTTTTTTATACATTATCATATGGAGCTTAGATGAGGTAGTTATTCAATGAATTTAGATAAACACTCTTACATTTCTATGTTCACAATACATATATTCCAGCAACATTATTCAATTTTATAAGTTAAACAATTCAGTGGCAACCTTATTCACAAAATAGCGCTCCAATAAACTTTCACAGCATTATGCACCAAAGCAACAATTGATGTTATTGCATTATTATCCCTTGACAAAATTATATGCCTTGATAGAACGACATTCAAAATAACATTCATTTATTCATCCCTCAGCAACAAATTTGAAATTGGAGTAATGTTTACAAATGAAAGAGCCTTTAGAGTTTTATGCCTAATTTGGACATTGTTCTTGAACAACTTCCTTAACTCCCCCTCTTGGGATGACAACCTGAAATTAGTTGGTATAAGCAAAAGTGTGAGAATAAACGTTAATGACATGACAAACATTTCCAAGAGAAATTGCTTCTGATGCTATGTGATATGTGTTGTAGTGGTGTCCCCAACGTCAATTTAGCGTTACAATGGCCTAGAGCAACCTTGAATTGAATGCATTGAGTTAACATTACAATAGTATTGAGCAGTGCAGAAGTGAATGGGTTGATGCCCAACAATTGTAATACCATCCTCCAATGTTGATCCTACCAATTGTAACACCATCCTCCAGTGTAAAATTGAATGCGTAGATACCCAACAATTGATAAATGGCATATGGAGTGTTAATTAGTAGCATATGGAGCAACATAAATGAGCTTTAGATGGAGTGTTGGATATTTGGAGCAGTGTGATAGTTTATCTAGAGTAGCGTGATAGTTTATCTGGAGAAGTGTTGGATCATTTACTTGGAGTAGTGCTGGAGCAACGTATCATTCTTGGAGAGCCTAAATACATTGGTATCGTTATATTTTCCACTAAAACGTTTTATCACGTCATTATCATTGCAACAACATTATTCTCCTTAATATCATTGCTGCTTTCCAGCATTATTCTTTCCAGCATACAGTACAACATTATTTGATTTTGACAACTTTCATTTGGATAGCGTTGAAATGGTTATCTAATAACATTCAAATGTTCCTCAATATCATTCAAACTTGAATAGCCTTGAAATTGTTTCCCATTCCCGAAGGGATTTCAACTGTTTATCAATCTATTGAATAGACTTTGGAGCAGCATAGCCTTATTAGAGCAACACACAAAGTTGTATGCCTTTGGAACAACATATTGTTTGCATAATGGGCAGCCTATTGTTTGCACAAAATGGGAAACATATTGTTTTGCAGATAACGATGGAGATGCCAACTTCAATAATGTATTGTTTGCACAAAATGCGCAGCGTATTGTTCTGGGTAGCGTATTGTTTTGAGCAGCAATTGTTTGCACATAATGGGTAGATTATTTTTTGGGGCGGCATATTGTTTGCATAATTTTAGATAGTTTTCTCCATAGGGAAACATATTGTTTGTGAAATATTTTTTTGGTGACTAGTAGAATCAGCAATGGTGGTATCATACTCGTGTTACATGGGTTACATGGGTCAAATCTCACTGGATGCCACTATAGCTCTAGGAAGAAACGACGGCCCTCGGTTAAGAGAGACTCGAACTCGTGACCTGCACAGCGGCACAGACAACTTAACAGATCGTCCGCTAGCCACGAAACTTGTTTGCACAATATTCATTTACAACATTGAAAATAATAATATTGTTTGCATCTTTCAAAACAATATGTAACGTTCAATAATTTTTCAAGTTCAACAATATTATTTATTATTATGGTATTATTATTTACAACACTCAAAACAATATGGAGAGCATTCAAGTCAATAAGGGAGAGAATTCAAAACAATATGGAGAGCATTCAATTATTATGGAGAGCATCAATAATATTGTTTGCAGCAATCAATTATTATGGAGAGCGTTTAATAATATTGTTTGCAGCATATGACATTACTCAAGATAAATATTGTTGGTGAATAATATGCAGGGAATGGAACGTTCAAACAATATTATTTATTATTATGGTATTATTATTTACAACACTCAAAACAATATGAAGAGCATTCAAGTCATTAAGGGAGAGAAGTCAGTAAGGGAGAGAATTCAAAACAATAGGGAGAGCATTCAATTATTATGGAGAGCACTCAATAATATTGTTTGCAACAATCAATTATTATAGAGAGCGTTTTTGAGGCAGGATTATTTAGCTGAGGGTACCATGGACGGGTGTTTGGTCTCAACTAAGGAGAACATGTTCACTATAGTTTGGTTCATTTATGTTTGTTGATCAAAACAATATTTAGGGGCTTGTCTTTTATTTCATTATTAGTTAAGTGATATTTAGGAACAATACAATTAGATTAGGGTCATTACCGCCACACTGTTTTGTCTTTTGTTCATCTATCTTGCAGCTGTCTTTTTATTTAAAAAAAATACATATTGTATATCTTACAAAGTAAGAAAATCCGAAAAGACCAAAGTGTTTACCAACCATGTAACTATAGAAATAACTGAAGACTAAGTGTGAACAATTTGGGTAATTGTATCAAAACAATACAAAAGCAAATGTAACACATTTTGAAAAAGGTTTGATATACCAGCGCAGGAAAACTAATACAAAAAGAGACAATTTTCAAAACCTGATCATTTGAATCCATCTATTATTAAATAGGCCGAGATTTATTTTCTTTATCTTTTCCTCTAATTATTATATGTAACAAATAGACAAGATGTACATTTTTCTATTACTAGAAATCCTTCCATACAAGTAGAGATATGGTTTCAGAATTCAAAAGATAGACAAGAGACATAATATTAACGAGATGCCGAACAGGCAGTTCCAGCAACATTGTAAATTATAGAAGCATGCGAGCAAGCAACAACCACAACATCTAACTAAACAAATACAGTCACTGTAAAATGTATTCACGAAAAAGGTAATCCCGAGCTTTGAATTTTTTTTCTTTTCCTTCATCTTTATAGACAGTTTAGCATTAATGTTGGCATACAAAATATACAAATGTAAAGTGCTCAAGACCCACAATTGTAAGGCCGAACGAACCCCTCTTACGGGAGGAAAAATAGACAATGAGGGTTAGGGTGATAACCCTGAACAGTCATAGTGCTGTAGAAGAAAGCAGGATTATACACAACCGAGACCCGGAGGCCGCTGAACATAAATAGAAAACGGATAGTGCTAAGACCCTCTGTTCCTAACCTAACAGTAGTCTATGCCAGAGAAGAAAGAAAACGAATAAGGAAATTTATGAATGGAATGACTGCAAGAGAGAGCGACCCTACTGATTTCATAGGGTTGAGATCCGAACAGTAGTCCAACCAGGAGCCAATCCCAACCTGCAAAAGACAACAGAGGCACATTAACAATGACATTCCAGAATTCATGGTACCAAAAAATGAGCAGTGGAAACATGCCATAACAGACTTACCAAAGTGATAGATGGTGCCAGAGGAACGAACTTGCCCTTGGGTCGCAGCCATGGAAAGGAAGCCTACTCACGAGGAGCGACTATTGTTAGTCTTTAAGAAAAGTTGAGGAAATCAACGGTAACAAGGAAGGAAAGACTTACCTTGCCAGAGCCGAACGACGCTGAGGAAAGGGTCCTTTGTGGCCACAACCTGTGTCAATAACAAATTACCAACAAGTTAACCAGAGAAATAGTCACACAGGCATCCAGAAAATACCACTAGAGAAACCAAGTAAAGCGAGCTAAGGTAATAGAAGGAGAAACAGTGACCACAAAAAGAACACAAAACCACAAAGAAACAGAGTAAACCCTCTCATGAAATCGACGAAGCCAACAACATAGCAACTGAGCCAAACTAACCAGATAGCCGAAGAAGAAGATTGAATAGAGTTATCCAACCACCCAATGGAGTAATCCATAGCCAGTTGTGGGCGAAGTATCAGTTTCGAGCTCATTACAGTCACAAACAAACTGGCGGAAAGAGCTCTCACCACGAGCCAAGAGAAATGAAAATGTAGGAGTAAAGTGAAGCGAGGGTTAGGGTTTAGCCAAAGAGCAGGAAGGAGAACCGAGACAAGGACAACTGTCCTCTCACCTACCAGCATACCGATAATAAATACAGTCATCAATACAAACAAATATCTGTGCTAACCTTTTGATTACTAGCTAATCATAATTACTTTGATGCAATCTTTACATTAATCATTGTTGTTTAGTGTTAATCCTTAAGTAAAGGGCTAGTCCCATCATATTGTGGTATCAGAGGAGGATTTGGATTTTTCTTGAGAAATGGAAGTTGGAAGACGAGGTCATGGAAGAGGTGCTGAGAGAGTAGCAGAGGAAGGATTGCGGGAGGAGATTAGGATCCTTACTGCTCGTTTGGAGGCAGTTGAGGCAGGAAGGAGAAGGGATTCGAAGGTAGGAGATGACAGTGAAGAAGAAGCCATAGTTGTGACAGATGGATCGGATGAGGAAGGACCTAAAATTAGATTGTTGAGGTCAGTCCTATTGGCTAGCAACAAGCCTAAGCCAGAAATTCCAAATTACGATGGAAACTTGTCCATAGAAGTTCTCTTAAACTGGATTAGCGAGTGGATAAATATTTGAATGTGAAAAGGCCAGCGAAGATTGGAGAGTTAAGTTCACTGCAGCAAAGTTGAAAGGACACGCGGCCTTGTGGTGGGACAGTGTCTAAGCAGAGAGAAGAAGGATGAATAAGTTGCTAATAAAGAAATAGCCAAGATGAAAGGCAGATTTTTGCCCAAATATTACCAGATTGCTTTGCATCGGCAAGTGCAGAATTTGAAGAAAAAAGGGATGACGGTGAAAGAATATACTGAAGAATTCTACCAGACAAATTTAAGAGCTAGTTACACAGAGGATACCCCGGAAAAAACAACAAGGTATGTAAATGGTCTGAGATTGGAAATATTGGATGAAATAAACATTCTTTCCCCAAAAAATATAGAGGAAGCCTACCAGAGTGCAATGAAGGTAGAGGAGAAGATCACCAGAAAACAAAATGCTAGGTGAGGACGGGGAATCGGCAGAGGAAGAGGACAATCCTATGGCAAAGGATGAACTGCCAACAATAGTGAAGAGGGAAGCAATTCTAAAACTTCAGGAACAACGGAAAAAGGAGACAAAACTAGAGGAGGAAGGCCATATCAACGAGGATGGGGAAATGGCAGGGGCAGAGGAGCTACCTATCAGTGCTATAGGTGCCACAAGTGGGGGCACAGGTCTTTTGAGTGTCCTGAAGCGGAACAAGCTGGTCAAAGAGGAGCGTATGTTGCATAGCTAAAGGAAATAGAGGCACCACCCTAGGAAGCAGAAAATGTGTTGGAAACAAGGGAAGCTTTAGTACTGAATAAAGTACTGTTGAAACCAGTAAAGGAGATAGCTAAACAAACTCAAAGGAAGGCATTATTCCGGACAGTTTGTAAGTCGCACGGAAAATGCTGCAAGTTGATTTTCAAGAGTGGGAGTATGGATAATCTTGTTGCCACAGAGATGGTAAAGAAGTTGGGTTTGAAGTGGCTGAAGCATCCCACTCCCTACAAGGTATCATGGTTTCAAAACGGCCATCAGCTGTTGGTTGACGAACAATGTGAAGTTGAGTTCCATATTGGCAGGTATAAGGAAAAGGTTATTTGTGACATTATGCCAATGGACATATGTCATATATTGCTAGGAAGGCCATGGCAGTATGACCGAAAGGTAGTTCATGATGGAAAGACAAATTGTTACAAGTTTGTCAAGGATTGGATTAAGAACACTTGTGCCCATCAAGGAGGAGGAAGCCCCAGAAACAAGCGGGACGAAAGTGTTACTCATGGGTGGAAAACAGTTTTTGAAGCATATTGAAGATAGTGAAGTGAACTATGTTGTTGTGAGAAGGCCAAAAACAATGCTGTTGCACACAGAAATGTCTGATTTGCTTGCAGAAATTCAGAAAATGCTGCAGGAATTCAATGGCATTGTAGTAGACGATTTACCAGATAAATTGCCTCCTAAGAGAAGTATCAGTCATCACATTGACTTTATACCTGGAGCTAGTTTACCGAATAAGGAAGCATACCGAATGAGTCCTAAAGGCAATGAGGAGAATAGAAAACAGGTACATGAATTGCTAGATAAGGGGTTGATAAGGGAAAGTTTAAGTCCCTGTGCAGTTCCAACAGTTTTATCTCATAAGAAAGGAGGAGAATGGCAGATGTGCATAGATTCAAGAGCCATCAACAAGATCACCATCAGGTACAGGTTTCCGTTACCATGGATGGATGACATGATGGACTGTTTGAGCGGGGCAACATATTTCTCAAAAACTGATCTGAAGAGTGGTTATCATCATATTCGAATCAAGGAAGGGGATGAATGGAAGATAGCCTTCAAGACCAATGAAGGACTGTATGAGTGGCTGGTAATGCCATTTGGGTTGAGTAATGCCCCTAGTACTTTTATGCGCTTAATGAATGAGATGTTAAATGAGTTCATTGGAAAGTTTTTGATTGTATATCTGGATGATATACTGATTTTTAGTAAGACCAGAGAAGAACATTTTCGACATGTTCGAAGTGTGCTGGAGAAGTTGCAGCAAAACAAGTTGCTGATAAATCTGAAAAAATGTTCTTTTCTTCAGAAAGAATTAGTGTATTTGGGTTTTTTGATGGTAGAGAATGAGCTGAAGATGGACCCAGAGAAGATTGCAACAATCATTAACTAGCCATCCCCAAAAAGTCTGTTTGGGGTACGTAGTTTTCATGGGTTGGCAAGTTTTTATCGCAAATTTATAAGGAATTTCAGTGAGATCTGTGCACCTATGCTGGATACTATAAAAAAGGCAAGTCAAGCTTTCCATTGGACCGAGGCAGCAGAGAAAAGCTTTCAGTTACTAAAGAAGAAGATTACATAAAGACCAATCCTGAGATTGCTATATTTTGACAAGCTTTTCCAGGTTCACTATGATGCCAGTGGTACAACCATTGGGGCTGTACTCAGCTAGGAAGACAAACCTGTTGCTTACTTCAACAAAAAACTAAACGAAAGCAGGCAGAAGTACTCATCTTACGATAAGGAATTTTATGTTTTCGTCCAAGCATTGAAGCATTGGAGACACTATTTGCTGGGAAATGAATTTGTTTTGTTTTCTGATAATTCTGCATTACAATACGTGTTGCAGCAGCATAAACTGAACCACAAACATGCAAAATGGGTTGAGTACTTGCAAAGTTTCACGTTTGTCTTGAAGCACATTAGTGGATAGGCCAACAAGGTAGCAGATGCATGGAGAAGAAGAGCTTTGCTCTTACAAGAGAGCACAATACAAGTGTTGGGATTCAAACATTTGGCAGACTTGTATCAGACAGATGCGGATTTCAAGGAGGCTTATGAAGCCTGCCAAAATCCTTTGTTGAGGAACAATAGTCCGTGGCTGGACTATAATTTACAGGAGAAGCTGTTGTTTAAAGGGGGACAATTATGCATTCTCGACTGTTCGATGCAGGAGAACATCATCAAGGAAAATCACAGCAGAGGTCTAGCCGGACATTTTGGCATTGATAAGACCTTATATCACGTCAACCATTTTTATTATTGGCCATGAATGCGAAGGGATGTGCAGAGATTTGTAACTAGATGTAAATTGTGTTAGTTGGGGAAAGGACACAGTCAGAATACAGGACTGTACACAGCACTGCCCATTCCGAGTAGACTGTGGGTCTCAGTTAGCTTGGACTTTGTCTTAGGTCTACCAAGAACGCAACGGGGTTATGATTCTATGATGGTGGTAGTAGTCCGGTTCTAAAAAATGGCACATTTCATCCCTTGTAAAAAACCCAACAATGCCACTCACGTGGCCCACTTATTTTTCACAGAGATAGTCAGGCTACACGGCCTGCCTAAGTCCATTGTTTCTGATAAGGACATGAAATTTACAGGGCACTTTTGGTGCATCTTTTGGAGGAAGATGGACACACAATTAAGTTTCAACTCTGCTTATCACCCGCAGACCGACGAGAAAACAGAGGTGGTAAACAGGAGCTTGGGAAACCTGCTATGAAGTTTGATCGGAGAAAATTCAAAAATGTTGGATCGTGTACTTGCCCAGGCGGAGTTCGCTTACAACGACTCACCAAATCACAATACAGGATATAGTCCTTTTCAGATCTTATATGGCATGCATCCTCGCGGAGTGCATGAGTTACAAGATCTAGGACAATAGGAAAGATGGAGTGCTAATGGGGAAGATTTCGCCAAAGCAATGAACGACCTACACGAGTAGGTAAAGATGAAGTTACAGGACAACAATCAAAAGTATAAGTAGTGGGCAGATCTGAAATGGTGAGAGGTACAATTTAATGTGGGGGATGAAGTCCTCGCGCATTTTCACAAGGAACGTTTTCCTAGGGGTGCATACAACAAACTGAAATACAAAAATATTGGCCCTTGCAAAATTCTCCGAAAATTTTTAGCCAATGCTTATGAAATACAACTGCCACCAGGGATAGGCATCTCGCCCATCTTCAACATGGCAGACTTGTTTCCATATACTGCCAGTCTTGAAGATGACAGTACAACACGACCTACATGGGACACACAGGAAGGGAGCGAGACTTGGATGAGACAAATGCCTTCAGCCCAACCCCTTGAGATCGAGAGGATCCTCGACACTCAAGTGGTCAGGCGAACTCGGCGGAAGGAATACCTACAGTATCTAGTCAAGTGGAAGAACCGTCCCATAGAAGACAGTTCATGGCTTGACGCCAGGTAAACATAGCAGGCAGGCTATTCAGTCGAGGAGCACATGGACTGGAGCCATGAATTTTTCTTACCCCAGGAGCCTGATGTAGGAGCATCTAGCTGAGGGTACCATGGGTGGGTGTTTGGTCTCTGCTAAGGAGAACAGGTTCATTATCATTTGGTTCATTTATGTTTGTTGATCAAAACAACATTTAGGGGTTTTTCTATTATTTCGTTATTAGTTAAGTGATATTTAGGAACAATACAGTTAGATTACGGTCGTTACCGCCACATTGTTTTGTCTTTTGTTCATATATCTTACAACTATATTTTTATTTAAAAAAATTACATATTGTATATCTTACAGAGCAAGAAAACCCGAAAAGACCAAAGTGGTTACCAATCATGTAACTGTATAAATAACTGAAGACTAACCGTGAACAGTTTGGGTAACTGTATCAAAACAATACAAAAGCAAATGTAACACATTTTGAAAAAGGTTCGATATACCAACACAGGAAAAGTGATACAAAAAGAGACAATTTTCAAAACCTGAGCATTTGAATCCATCTGTTACTAAATAGTCCGAGATTATTTTCTTTATCTTTTCCTCTAATTATTATCTGTAACAAATAGACAAGTTGTACATTTTTCTATTACTAGAAATCATTCCAGACAAGCAGAGACATGGTTTCAGGATTCAAATGACAGACAAGAGACTTAATATTAACGAGAGACCGAATAGGCAGTTCCAACAACATCGTAAATTCTAGAAGCATGCAAGCAAGCAATAGCCACAACATATAACTAAACAAATACAATCATTGTAAAATGTATTCATGAGAAAGGTAATCCTGAGCTTTGAAATTTCTTTCTTTTCCTTCATCTTTATAGATAGTTTAGCGTTAATGCTGGCATAGAAAATATACAAATGTAAAGTGCTCGAGACCCGCAATCATAAGGCCAAAAGAACCCCTCTTTTGGGAGGAAAAATAGACAACGAGGGTTAGGATTATAACCCTGAACAGTCACAGTGCTATAGAAGAAAGCAAGATTATACACAACCAAGACCCAGAGGCCGCTGAACATAAATAGCAGACGGATAGTGCTAAGACCCTCTGTTCCTAACCTAATAGTAGTCTACGCCAGAGAAGAAAGAAACCGAATAAGGAAATCTATGAACGGAAAGACTGCAAGAGGGAGTGACCCTACCGATTTCATAGGGTTGAAATCCGAACAGTAGTCCAACCAGGAGCCAATCCCAACCTGCAAAAGACAACAGAGGCACATTAGCAACGACATTCTAGAATTCATGGCACCAAACGATGAGCAGTGGAAACATTCCGTAACAAACTTACCAAAGTGATAGACAGTGCCGGAGGAACGAACTTGCCCTTGGGTCGCAGCCACGGAAAGGAAGCCTACTCACAAGGAGCGACTACTGTTAGTCTTTAAGAAAAGTTGAGGAAATCAACTGTAACAAGGAAGGAAAGACTTACCTTGCCAGAGTCGAACAACGCTGAGGAAAGCGTCCTTTGTGGCCACGACCTGCGTCCACAGCAAATTACCAACAAGTTAACCAGAGAAATAGTCACACAGGCAGCCAGAAAATACCACTGGAGAAACCAAGTAAAGCGAGCTAAGGTAACAGAAGGAGAAACAGTGACCATAAGAAGAGCACAAAACCAAAGAGAAATAGAGTAAACCCTCTCATGTAATCGACGAAGCCAACAAAATAGTAACTGAGCCAAACTAACCAGATAGTCGAAAAAGAAGATTGAGCAGAGTTATCCAACCACCCAATGGAGTAATCCATAGCCAGGTGTGGGCGGAGTATCAGTTTCGAGCTCGTTACAGTCACAAGCAAATCGATGAAAAGAGCTCTCACCACGAGCCAAGAGAAATGAAAATGCAGGAGTAAAGTGAAGCGAGGGTTAGGGTTTAGCCAAAGAGCGGGAAGGAGAACCAAGATAAGGATAGTTGTCCTCTCACCTACTAGCGTACTGACAATAAATACAGTCATCAATACAAACAAATATTTGCACTAACCTTTTGATTACCAGCTAATCATAATTATTTTTATGCAATCGTTACATTAATCATTGTTGTTTAGCGTTAATCCTTAAGTAAAGGGCTGGTCCCATCAGTTTCGTAATATTGTTTGCAGCATATGGCATTACTCAAGATAAATATTGTTGGTGAATAATATGCAACCCTGACAATGTTATGGCATTAATACCTAGTTTCCCAACATTAATACCTAGAATTTTATGGGGTATATATGATTATATATGAGCAGCATTGGAGAGTGTTCATATGAGAGCGTTCATATTTGAGTGTTTAATATGCCAACATTCATATGAGAACAATGTTGGAATATGGAATAAGGTTGTATGTGTTGTATCATTGTGATTGGAACAAGTGTATTGAATATGGAATACGATGCTATCATTTCACTTGCCTTAATACTTCATATTGCCACTTGCAACAACAAATTACCATTATCATTGGAGCAAATTAATTGACATTCCATATCAATGCTATATGTTTTTTGTGTTTTAATAACTAAGTTGGGCAAATATTGATCATTGTTTTGAGCAACAACGATATCTTATTTGGAGCAGCAATGATATATTTTTTTTGGAAGCAACATTATATAACATTTTGGAGCAACGTTCATTTAAAGGCAACATTTATTTATTTAATGGCAGTCTTCACTTAATATATTGGAGAGTGTTTGCAATACATATATTATGGAGAGCATTGAAATAATGATTTTACACATATTGCAAATGGTTTAATATTTGTAACAAAATTTTGATAACACTGTTGCACAAAGTGTTGATGGCAGCCTTGGAACAATGAATTGATAGTAGCGTTGGAACTAAAGTCAAATCTAACTGTATGAAAATAGCTATCATCTCCAGATTATTATGTTTTACCATATACACATTGGAGTAACTTTCACTCTTCTAGATTTGTTATCTATTACATGCTAGGTTGTGAAGGTTTTTTTTTTAGGCATGAAACTTAGAGATTGATTGGTTACAACCACCCTTTTCCATTGATGCAAACAGGGGAGGTAAGCAAAGGTATGAGGCAAAAGGAGGCGGAAGAAGAGATATTTTTTTTGTCTAGGAGTAGGAATAGTTGTGTTGCCATCAATGCCAAAGGGGAAGAATGTTGGTAATATTGACATTGATGTCATTGATCAGATTGATAATAATTTATTTTGAATGTGAAGTGCACATGCATATTGAATGTTGAATTGGTGATAATTTATGGTTGAATGCAAAAGGTGAAAGTGATGTGAAGTGCTAAGGCTAAAACATGGTTACATATATTTATTGAAGTAGAAAATGGATCTTGACACAACTGGTTGGAAAATGTATGCTTTTATTAATCATTAACATGTAGCTGGTACAAATATGGAAAATGTAACCAATACAAACTAATGAGTTTCAAGATTGTCTTATACAATCATTGTTGCTGGCCCATTTTATTACAACTTTATTTTATATTACAAAATTCTAATTTTCAGTATTGAAAATGAAGAGCAGATTGTGAACAGTCTTGGAAGGCCAAGAGACACCTTCTCATTTCATATTCCTTTATAGAATACAAACAACTAAGAATCCATTCTTGTAAAATATACATTGCTAAATGGAAAAAGGGCTTTTGATGTTAAGAAGTTGGTATGAGAGCAGCAAAAGAGGAATAAAATTGAAGAGGAGAAGCAAAGAAGATGTGCATTAGATTTGACAACATGAATTTATATCAGGTAACCAAAACCCTTGACATGGTATTGTGATTGAGAGATTGCTATCTCTTTTCAAGTTGTAGCTTGTTGAGGTAGGAGCCTCATGTGGGTTGGAGCATGCAAAAAATTTGTGGGAGTTGGAGCTTCCTTTGAGGTAGGAGCCTCTTGTAGGTTGGAGCCCACAAAAATATGAAGTAATGACGAAGTAGAAGCTTGCCTTCACATCATTTTTAGCCAAAATTTCATGGTTTTCTCCCTTATGGGTTTCCACATATATTTGGTGTCTTCATGTGTTTTTTCTTGAATATTGTGTGAATGCTCTTGAATTTGGAATAAGTATATCTCTTAAATTTCGCTTTAGTAATTGCAAAAGGAAACCATCAATAATTTAGTATATACATAAATCATTAGCTTCATAAAGAAAAAATTTAAGTTGAGCAAAAATTGAAGGGTTAAAATTATTGATTCACTCCCCCCACCCTTCAATAATTTCCAAACATAAATATCACTTGCCACCTATGAGGAGCATCAACCATCATATAGACTTAATTTTGGGAGCCAGTTTACCCAATAAGGAATCTTATTGGATGACACCTAAAGAGAATGAAGAAATCAGAAGCAAGTACAGGACATGTTGGACAAAGGGTTTATTATGGAAAGCTTGAGTCCTTGTGTTGTGTCCATAGTCTTAATCCAAAAGAAAGATGGAGGTTGGCGAACAGTGCCAAAACCATCAACAAAATAACCATTAGGTACAGATTTACCTTATCCCACATGGAAAATATAATAGATTGTCTTAGTGGTGCTAAATATTTTTCAAAAATATATCTAAAGAGTGGGTATCATCAAATCAAAATGAGAGAAGGAGACGAGTGGAAGACATCCTTCAAAACAAGTGATGGCCTATAGGAATGGTTGGTTATGCATTTTGGCATAACCAACGCCCCAAATACTTTTATGAGGCTCATGAATAAAGTCATCAAAGAGTTCATTTGTAAGTTCATGATTTTTTATTTAAATGATATCTTTGTGTAAAAAAAAACCAAGAAAGAACACCTCATATTTTTAAAACTACTATTGAAGAAATTGCCGCAAGATTTTTTTTGATAAATATGAACAAGTGTTATTTTCTTGAGATAGAATAAGTTTACTTGGGGTTTTTGATTTCTTATAAAGGTTTGAAAATGGACCCTGAGAAGGTGAAAGCTATTAAAGATTGGCCTTCTCCAACAAGTATCCATGAAGTGAGCAGCTTCCACGGGTTGGCTAGCTTTTACTAAAAGTTTATTTAAAATTTTAGCCACATTTGTGTATCGATAGTAGAAACTATCAAGGAGAAACCACCTTTTAGATGGACAGTAGAAATAGATAGGAATTCCAGTTACGAAACCAAACAACCAATTTTGGCTTTTCCTGATTCCCAAAATCCTTTTACAAGTGAAGTTTGATGCTAGTGGAATGGCTATTGGAGTTATTCTTAGCCAAGATGAAAAGTCAATTGCATACTTCAATGAGAAACTAAATGAGACCAAGAAGAAGTATTCCACTTATGACAAGGAATTTTATTCATTAATTCAATCCATCAAAAAGTGGAGGCATTACCTTATGCCCAAAGAGTTCATTTGTACATAGATAATAACGCATTACAGTTCATAACTAGACAAGAAAATTTGAACCAGAGACATGATAAATGGGTTGAATGCATGCAAATTTTTTATTTTATTTGAAAACATATTAATGGAAACACTAACAAAGTTGTTGATGGTTTTAGCATGAGATGTATGGAGATGTATAGTTTTGTAGGAGCTACAAGTCAATACTTTGGGGTATGAACACCTCCAATAATTGTAGAAGGAAGATTCATATTTCACGGAAATTTATGAAGTTTGTGAAAATCTTGTGATCAAAGATCGAAATCGATGACTTGAATACATGATTCAAGAGGGAGTATTGTTTAAGGGAAACAAAATGTACATTCCTAAACGGTTGACGAGAGTTATTCTACTGAAAGAGAAGCAATATGGAGGACTAGCTATTCATTTTGGCCATCATAAGACATTCACATTTTAATTCTTTTTATTTTTTGCTGGTTATGAGGACTGATGTTAAGAAGTTTGTGGATAGGTGCAAGATTTTCCAATATGCTAAAGGAAGACAACAAAATGCTAAAGTATATCAACCACTACCCATACCCAATAGGCCTTTGGGAAGCCATTAGTATTGACTTTCTTCTTGGTTTGCCAAAAGCTCAGATAAAAAATGACTCCCTTTTTGTAGTAGTGGGGAGATTTTCTAGAATTACACACTTTATTCCTTGTTCAAAAGAAAATGATGCTACTCACATTTCTAATTTGTTTTTCAGTGAAGTTGTGAGACTACATGGATTGCTGAGAAGTATAGTCTCCAATTGAGACACAAGTTTGTTGGAAATTTTTAGAGGACATTGTGGAAGAGATTAGGAATAAAATTAACCTATAGCTCAACTTATCACCCCCAAACAAATGGGAAAACTGAGGTTGTTAATAAAAGTTTGGCAAATCTGCTCAGATGTTTTGTCCATGAGCATAACAAGCAGTGCGATCAAATACTCCCACAAGATGATTTTTCATATAATGATTCTCCTAATAGTACATGGAAAAACCCAAAATTATGTAAGATAGGCACCCCAGAGGTATTTTTGAACTTAGAAATTTGGGGAAAGAAGAATATTGAAGTGTTGATGTAGAAGAATTTTCTGCAACCATGCAATTGATACATGAAAAAGTCAAAGGAAAACTATAAGAAAGTGGCCTTAAATACAAAAAGAGGGTTGATATCAAGAGAAGGAAGTAAATTTTGAAGTTGGGGATCTAGTTTTAGTACATCTGTAAAAGGAAAGGTTCTCAAAGCATGAATATAATAAACTAAAATTAAAGAAAATTGGTCCATGTAAAGTCTTGAGGAAGTTCTTAGCAAATGCTTATGAGATTGAGTTACTTCATGATATAGGGATTTCTCCTATATTTAATATTGCAGATTTATACCATTATAAAGAACTTGGAGAAGAGGACTAGGATGGAAAAGAGAAAATTAAATGGGAAGCTTAGCTACCTATGACCCAAAAGCTACAGGTGGAGATGATCCTTGATCAAAATCTCATCAAACGATCTAGGAACAAATAGTACTACGAGTAATTGGTAAAATAGAAGGGTCTTCCAGCTGAAGACATAGTTTGGATGAGCAAAGGGCAGATCTTGAAATATGGAAACATTGTTGCTGACCTCATGGATAGGAGTCCATGAAAGCATGTGTTCTAAGGGAGTTTGATGAAGGAGCATCACTCCACATTTTGTTTTCCTAAAAAAAATATCTTCTCATGTAATGTCCTTAAAGTTTGTTTTTTGTTTGCTTAGGTGTCCCTTGACGAATAACTATACCAAAATGTTGTTTTCTATTTATTTATGTGTCCCTTTGTCTAGGAAAACTATTTAGGTCATTAGTCGAAAGCTTCTGAGAATCCTAACTATCGCTTTTAGGGAGGCTAGTATTAGTCAACGTCTCCTTGTTCTACTTTTTAAAAATAATTTCTTTGTTGTGTATATATACATATATCTCAAAAAGGTTGACGAGTGTGAGGCAGCAAAAAAAATATATGCATTATGGTGCCTTTGCGTAGTTGAGTTTTCTCACTGAAATCTCATATTGATGTATCAATTGGCTAAAAAAACATTATACATGCACTTTCTCCTTTCAATATGTTGATATCAACACTGATGAGATTTCGAGAAGGAGAGACTCCTCCAAATGACTGTAGATGAACTGGTATTGTCATCATATGACCCTGTTGGTCCTATAAATTCCTGAACCAATTAAGAAATACACATTTATAAAATTTTGTAGCGTAAAAAGAAGCATTTAATTTCTTAAGAAAACTAATGAGGGTAGACTTTAAAAACTGTTGGTTATCCATTGTATAGTTAGGTCTAAAGGTGCAATAAATCAAATATAGGATGGAGGCTTTGACCCCAAACAAATCCATAATGTCAATCCCCCACTTCATGTGGGCATTACAGGTGTAGTTGGGTTAGATGCAAAGCATAATGAGTTGACGAGGCCGAATGCCTGACCTCCAACTAGCCTTTGTTTCTTAGGCAAAAGGATATTAAATATAAAAAGATTAAAAATGTTTAAGGACGTATTATGGAAAATGAGGAAGAGAAGAGTTTTTGTAAAGAAAGTTGTCACAATTATGCGACGTCAATACATATTTTCAAATTTCTCAATAATTTCAATATTAAATTATACTAAAAAGACTCAAATTATAAATCTTTAAAACTTTTAAGGAATTCAATAATTCAAAATATTATAACCAATGTATAATATAAAAAATATTATATATATATATAAATTATAATATATATATTTTATTATATCCTTCAAACTTTAATTAATTTAAATAAAATTACATACATAATTATAAAGGTTATTGTAATATAAAAATAAAAAAAAAATTACTTTATAAAATTTATCGATATAATATTTAAAAAATAATCTCATATAAGAATTATAAAATAAAAAAAAATTAAATTTATAAATATATGATATAATTTTAAAAAATTGTCATATCACAGAATATAAAATATTGAATAATATATTAAAATGGAAGATTAACCAATAAAAGGATGATTTGGAGGACTATTTTTAATTCATAATAAAAATCACAATTCTTATCAAATACAGATAAGGGAAATAGTGTAAAGCTAAATTTATAAATAATTAAAGTAATACTTCATTGGAGGAATTTTATTCATATTAAAAATAATTTTATAAATAAGATAAGGGAAATAGTTAATGCCTTAAATTATATAATTTAAGTATACTTATTATATATATAAGTTATTGTATACTAAAATTAAAAAAAATATTATATAATTTTTCGATATAATATTTAAAATATCTCAGTATCATCAATTAATATTTAATAATTTAATGGGAGATTAAGAGCATTTAATGATTTTAGGATGCTTTTCGTAGGTGAAAAAGGATGACTTTTGAGGACTATTTTTGTTCATAATTAAAAAATCACAATTTTATCGAATAAGATAAAGAAAATAGTGTAAATGTAATTCACATAATAACAATGGGCCTTGTACCATTAGTTATTCATTTATTGTAGATGTGGTGACTTTATCTTTTATTTATCTAGATAATATATCCATTTGTTTACTCCTTGGGTTTTAAAATATAACTAGAAAGACTCTTTAGAATATCTACATGGTATTTAGAATATTTACATGACTAATTTTTTTTTTTTTGAAATATTAAAGAATAGTATCTAAAATATACCACCATCATGGTTGTCACTGAGAATATCGCATATGATTGTTGTTAAGAAAATATCCTTCTCAATACGATAGTTTACAAATCATAACTAGTAATGTTGACCATGTTGACCAAGAGGGTGAATCACTAACTAAAATATGCAGCCATTGTTGTCACCTAGAATTGCGTAGAATTGTTGCCAAAAAATATTCTAGATTAATATGATAGTGCACAAACCATATCTAATAAGATTAGCCAAATTTTAAACCAAAATGAATGTCATTATAATTGTGAGTGC
>APFE031664370.1:0-11792 GCA_000404065.3 Pinus taeda | reverse complement strand
AAAGAAATCATGGCTCCAAAAAGTGTTATAGTTGTCATAATGATAAACGAAAGCTGAAAAAATTTATGCCTAGTGCAAGTAAGCCCGCTCTAAGACGAATAAGTCCCAAGAGCAGTATGCTGCTTTCTTTCCTCTTGGTCATACATGTGCCCCACACCTCTGACAGACAGAAGATAAACTCCCAAGGGGCTCGCAACCGCTCCAAAATTATAAAGAGTGGCAGAATACTTGATACGAAATATCTCTGAGATGGTTGCATTATTTAGAGGCACTGAGCTCCCAAACAGAGTCCATTTATAATGGACGCTATGTACAGTGAACCCAGAAGTGCGAAAGCTATGAAAATATGTCCAATGCAAGCAATAAGAAAAATTATGGTAAACATCAGTGGCCTAGGAAATTTATACTTCTCGAGAAGAATTTCCGATACAAAACCAGCAAGAACGCGGCCTAGAAAATTCCATATGCTAATAAGAGAAACAAAGGTGGTTATAGTCTGGTGGGTGTAACCAAGAGAGTTACCAATCTGTCACATATTATCAATGGCGTTCATAGTTGATCCAATCCCACAAATACTGGTTAAAAACAGAATGAGCATATCGAGACTTACTAAAGCTTGAGGAATTGTGAAGTCCTCTCCTCTTTTGGGGCTTTTCAAAAATTTCACTATACGGGATACAATAGAATCTCTCGCTCTCATTTCATCACTATTATTAGCAATATACTCTGTGCCGGTCATTGATTTTCCTTAATCTCTGAGCAATGTTGAGGATCATTCATCTCTTCATTTTCTATTGTAAGCAAAGTGATTTCGGGATGATCTACTATGGTTGAGACGGAGGTCTCGGTGGAAATATGTTGCTGCTTCTTTTTGTCTATCTCTGCCTTAACAATCACTACAAGAGGAAGCGAAAGGAAAACCACGATAATTGCAACAACAATTCTGTATCCTGCCTTAGGTAAATTTTTCATCGTATTCTCCACTACGATGAGAAGCATAAGAAACCCAGATAATCCTAGAGCTATATAGAGAAAGTGGTAGAATCGCTTCACCTCATTTCCTTCCGTCGTCTCTTTTGTAGGACAAACTATCAACATTACAATCAGAAAAACAACACTAGGTAAGTAGCCAAGAAGAAGAATCAGACCAGCCGATTCACTGGAACTATTCCCATAAATTGCATAGTAAATCTGAGTGAAGATTGCTCCACTCAAACCCACAAATCCTTTCACAAGCCCCAGCACAACTCCTCGGCTCCAAGGGAAATTCTTGACACGGGTAACCAGAGGTCTAGTGTTGAATGATTTAATATCTTGAATGGTGGGAATTAAGAATTATAGTTTGAGTTGTTTAATAGGTAGAGTTTGAAAAGTTTAATATGTAAAATAGTGGAAATTAAGAATTATAGTTTGAGTTGTTTAATAAGAAGAGTTTGAATGGTTTAATATGTAAAATTTGAGTATGTTTAAAAAAAAATAGAAATAATTTTATTTCCATATTTAAAAACACATTTTAGATAATAAAAAAGCATAATTTTATTTAAATTTATTTTTACATTTTAAAGAACAAAAAAATTACAATTGTATCTTAAAATTTATTAAAAAAACCATTCATTTCAAATAACTAAATCCATTTATGCATTTTAAAACTAACCAGAAATCCCAATTTCAACTAAAATCGTGTCACTGCCATTAAAAACAAAAAACAACACCGCCAATTCTGAGCCATTTCTTTTTCCACAATCCAATAATACACAATCAAATAGAATTATTTCTGTTACGTCCTTGAACCCTCCACGGATACGTAAAGCACTTGCCCTCCCTGCTGAAAGTAATTAAGAAGGTAGCTACTTCATCTTCTGGCTCTTGAGGATTAGGTTTCGCCATCAAAGTCCTGAAATTTTATGGTTGGTAGATTTGTAGAAATTTCCATCAGGTCCGACAACGACATCGACTCTACTCAGATTTAGGTGACAGTAGCGCAAGTTCAATAAAGTTGACAAGTAGCTATGGACACACAATTGACAGAACTAAGTAATGTGATGGGAGAAAGATGTAATTCATGAAGCAGAGTCGGAGAGATTAAAATGAATTAACCATTAACAATTACAACTGTTGAGATCAGCACAAGTTTAACAATCGCTTCTAAAAGCTCGCGCCTTTTCTTCGCTGAGCATTAAAAGAAAAGAAAAGAAAATCATTCTGACTACAATGTAAGAAAGCAATGTGATTAATTCATAACATTGTTTGTGATTCAGAAAGACAAATGGATTTGCTGATATTTCGTATCCATTTATCTTTATTTTTATCCTGCAACCAAACTGATTTACCGTGGTGGGATACAAAAATGATTTGGTTGATTCCGGGAATCGACAACCTCAAAAAATTACAACTCAGACCAATGCTGAGTTTCGTTTTCTTCCATAATATAGAATATTAGTTAAAATGAATACTTAATGGTTTCATTAATGTTATTGGATCAAAATGATCACTAGGGAGGAAAATAATATTTTTATATTAATAATGATTTACCGTGGTGGGATACAAAAATGATTTGGTCGATTCCAAGAATCGACAACCTCAAAACATTACAACTCAGACCAATGCTGAGTTTTGTTTTTTCCATAATATAGAATATTAGTTAAAATGAATACTTAATGGTTTCATTAATGTTATTGGATCAAAATGATCACTAGGGAGGAAAATAATATTTTTATATTAATAATGATTTACCGTGGTGGGATACAAAAATGATTTGGTCGATTCCGGGAATCGACAACCTCAAAAAATTACAACTCAGACCAATGCTGAGTTTTTTTTTTTTCCATAATATAGAATATTAGTTAAAATGAATACTTAATGGTTTCATTAATGTTATTGGATCAAAATGATCACTAGGGAGGAAAATAATATTTTTATATTAATAATCAAATTGTGATTTTAAAATTTTATTAATCCTATAACTATCACATTAATAGTGATCTTAAACCATTAAGTATTCATTTTAACTAATATTCTATATTATGGAAAAAAACGAAACTCAGCATTGGTCTGAGTTGGTATTTTTTGAGGTTGTCGATTCCTGGAATCGACCAAATCATTTTTGTATCCCACCACGGTAAATCATTATTAATATAAAAATATTATTTTCCTCCCTAGTGATCATTTTGATCCAATAACATTAATGAAACCATTAATTATTCATTTTAACTAATATTCTATATTATGGAAAAAAATGAAACTCAGCATTGGTCTAAGTTGTAATTTTTTGAGGTTGTCGATTCCTGAAATCGACCCAATCATTTTTGTATCCCACCGTGGTAAATCAGTTTGGTTGTAGGATAAAAATAAAGATAAATGGATACGAAATATCAACAAATCCATTTGTCTTTCTGAATCACAAACAATGTTATGAATTAATCACATTGCTTTCTTACATTGTAGTCAGAATGCTTTTCTTTTCTTTTAATGCTCAGCGAAGAAAAGGCGCGAGCTTTTAGAAGCGATTGTTAAACTTGTGCTGATCTCAACAGTTGTAATTGTTAATGGTTAATTCATTTTAATCTCTCCGACTTTGCTTCATGAATTACATCTTTCTCCCATCACATTACTTAATTCTGTCAATTGTGTGTCCATAGCTACTTGTCAACTTTATTGAACTTGCGCTACTGTCACCTAAATTTGAGTAGAGCCGATGTCGTTGTCGGACCTGATGGAAATTTCTACAAATCTACCAACCATAAAATACCAGGACTTTGATGGTGAAACCTAATCCTCAAGAGCCAGAAGATGAAGTAGCTACCTTCTTAATTACTTTCAGCAGGGAGGGCAAGTGCTTTACCTATCCGTGGAGGGTTCAAGGACGTAACAGAAATAATTCTATTTTATTGTGTATTATTGGATTGTGGAAAAAGAAATGGCTCAGAATTGGCGGTGTTGTTTTTTGTTTTTAATGGCAGTGACACGATTTTAGTTGAAATTTGGATTTCTGGTTAGTTTTAAAATGCATAAATGGATTTAGTTATTTGAAATGAATGGTTTTTTTAATAAAATTTTAGATAAAATTGTAATTTTTTTGTTATTTAAAATGTAAAAATAAATTTAAATAAATATTGTTTTTTTATTGTTTAAAATGTGTTTTTAAATATATAAATAAAATTATTTCTATTTTTTTAAAAACATACTCAAATTTTACATATTAAACCATTTAAACTCTTCTTATTAAACAACTCAAACTATAATTCTTAATTTCCACTATTTTACATATTAAACTTTTCAAACTCTACTTATTAAACAACTCAAACTATAATTCTTAATTCCCACCATTCGAGATATTAAATCATTCAACACGGGACCTCTGGTTACCTGTGTCAAGAATTTCCCTCAGAGCTGAGGAGTTGTGCTGGGGCTTCTGAAAGGATTTGTGGGTTTGAGTGGAGCAATCTTCACTCATATTTACTATGCAATTTATGGGAATAGTGCCAGTGAATCGGCTGGTCTGATTCTTCTTCTTGGCTACTTACCTAGTGCTATTTTTCTCATTGTAATGTTGATAGTTCGTCCTACAAAAGAGACGACGGAAAGAAATGAGGTGAAGCGATTCTACCACTTTCTCTATATAGCTCTAGGATTAACTGGGTTTCTTATGCTTCTCATCGTAGTGGAGAATACGATGAAGAATTTACCTAAGGCAGGCTACAGAATTGTTGTTGCAATTATCGTGGTTTTCCTTTTGCTTCCTCTTGTAGTGATTGTTAAGGCAGAGATAGACAAAAAGAAGCAGCAACAGATTTCCACCGAGACCTCCGTCTCAACCATAGTAGATCATGCTGAAATCACTTTGCTTACAATAGAAAATGAAGAGATGAATGATCCTCAACATTGCTCAGAGATCCCCCGGTTGCCGGTGACAGCACGATACAATGGGCTGAGCCACATGGCTACCATGTGCTGCCCCATGAACAATAAATACTGCTGGTACTCGGCCGCCAAAGGCATATCACTGTGAGGTTCAAGCTCCAAGCATTCAATGCTGAGCAGATTGAAGGGATGGCAGCAGTTATTGGGCGCGTCGAACAAAGGAATGTTGATAAGAATGTTGAAGGATATCAAGACAGGGAAATGCAATTTTTAGTTCATCGTCTCGGTGGTGTCAAGGAGTTACGTTTGCAGAGAAATTCGTCACAGAGGCTGGCCTGCTGGGGGGTGCTGCGCACGCCGCCACAAGCTGCCTCCTGGGCTTCCCGAAACTCCATCTCCGGTGTCTGTTTTGAGCGAAAGAGGGAATCTGAGAGCCCCACAGAAGGTCGGGTGGCAGTCTCAGAGGTTCGAGAGGCGAACTCTGAGTTCTGGGCGGCAATCTCAGAGGCATTGGGGGCCAATTCAAAGAGGTTGGCAGCGAATTTGGAGATACTGGTGGCCATTTTAGAATCACCGGGAGAGAATTCGGAGGCTTTGGGGGCGAAAACAGAGGTACATTTGGAAAATACAAAGGTGGTGGTGGTGCTTGGAAGGTTCGGGTGACGAATTCTGGCTCCTAGGTGGCCTCACGATTTGCTCAACGCATTCAAGGGAGTAGGAGAATTGCCCATGGCAAGGCTTCGACATCGGCAACCTTGTAGGAGGGGTTCTGGGTGTGGCTCATCCTCGCGTCAACCGGCAGAGAGGGAGCACCACCATTGTTGCTGCTGCTACTGCTATCGCAGGGCAGGGGTCACGCCACTCCAAGTAGGACAATACCTGGAGGTTGGCTGTGCAAGAGAAGGGGAACCAGCCCTCCCTGCGTTTGGCTCAGTGGTGTTCACCCTGGGTAAATCCCGGGACAATCCAGGAATTAACGCTCATGTTTCGGTACTTTTCACTCAAGCTCCGGAAGGGAATGAAGGAGAGACGCCTCCAGGAATGGAGGATCCACCCCCAGAGGGCTCTGGACCGGCATGCCCCTTGCCGCCTCCATCAAGTGGGGCGGGAACCTCAGGGAAGGCGATCATGGCCGACCCCTCCATCTCCCCGGCGAAGAAGTCTCCAGACTCAGCACAGGCCAAGTGGGATGCCATGTGGGAGGGTATCCCTGAGGGTCAGGGATGGTGCACCATTGTGGAGGAGAAACCTCCTGAAGACGATTGACCTGCCCACGAGCACTCCAGCAACTGCCAATTTCACTCAGCTCAGATCCAGAATTCTGTATGCTGCGGATCACGTGGTTCGGGTTAGCATTTGGTCCGTTCTCTTGCAGTTTTTATAGTGTCCAGTCCATTTTGGTCATGTCTCGTTTCAGTGTGTCTTGTTGGTATCAGTCCCCAGCCTGTCAATGAAGACCGCCCCTGCGTGGGCTGGAGTGTTTATGAGTAATTCAATGAGTTTGGGTCTGTTTTTTGGCATTTTGGTAAAGTTACGTGCCTCAGTCAGTCTTTGTAGAAGCATAATGAAAACGTTGTTGATGCTACCCCTGCGTGGGAGCTTTTTGAGTCAGTCTAATTCACCCAAGGCGCCACTGGCAGCCATGGAAGTCCTGCTTCACTGTCTGTAACTTTTCTCTGTACATATAATATAAAAGCTAGCTAGTTTTACCGAAAAAAAAAAACATTGCTCAGAAATCAAGGAAAATCAATGACCGGCACAGAGTATATTGCTAATAATAGCGATGAAATGAGAGCGAGAGCTTCTATTGTATCCCGTATAGTGAAATTCTGGAAAAGCCCCAAAAGAGGAGACGACTTCACAATTCCTCAAGCTTTAGTAAGTCTCGATATGCTCATTCTGTTTTTAACCAGTATTTGTGGGATTGGATCAACTGTGACTGCCATTGATAATATGGGATAGATTGGTAACTCTTTTGGTTACACCCACTAGACTATAACCACCTTTGTTGCTCTTATTAGCATATGGAATTTTCTAGGCCGTGTTCTTGCTGGTTTTGTAACGGAAATTCTTCTCCAGAAGTATAAATTTCCTAGGCCATTGATGTTTACCATAATTTTTCTTATTGCTTGCATTGGACATATTTTCATAGCTTTCGCACTTCCGGGTTCACTGTACATAGCGTCCATTATAAATGGACTGTGTTTGGGAGCTCAGTGGCCTCTAAATAATGCAGTCATCTCAGAGATATTTGGTATCAAGTATTATGCCACTCTTTATAATTTTGGAGCGGTTGCGAGCCCCTTGGGAGTTTATCTTCTGTCTGTCAGAGGTGTGGGGCACATGTATGACCAAGAGGTAAGAAAGCAGTGTACTGCTCTTGGGACTTGTTCGTCTCAGAGCGGGCTTACTTGCACTGGGCATAAAAGTTTTCAGCTTTCGTTTATCATTATGACAACCGTAACGCTTTTTGGAGCCATGATTTCTTGAGTTTGGAGCAACAAACTCAAGGTATTATTAATTCTTCACAGGCAATGGAAAGAGAGATGCATATTGGTTCCAGAAGATCTCGTGCACAACGTGAAGCCATGGAAGACCTTTATAAGGGTTCACTACATGATATTAAGGAGGGTTGCATGATTGCAGTGCTAGCAGATGGAGATCCCAAAGGCTATCCGTTTTGGGTTGCTAAAGTTATAAAGGTCTTTACAGAAAATGAGGATGTTACAAGTGTTGAAGTACATTGGTATGCCACAAATACACACCCATTCAATGGTGTGTATAAGCCAGAGATTGTAGTTGACAAAAAAAATGGTGGAGAAAGAAAAAGAAAGGGTACAAATATAAATCGCCGCCGCACAGACATATTACAATTGGAGGATGTTGACATACTTGTTTATGACTTCAATTTAACAAGGAGAGGAACTCTTCGCTTCAAGACGATAGAGATTCTAAAAAGGTTGTTAGCAGAAGGAATAGTGTTGACATGGGAGTCTGTTGAAACCAGTCGTAGATCTAGAAGACTTTTCAAACCTGGAATGTTGGGCATGCATGTGAACTCAGATGGGGCACTAGTTGATGAAAGAGAAGAATATGGAACATCTTCGTCAGCATCCAGTCACTCATCTGAAGATGTGAATTGTGATGGTGTGCAAGAAAATATGAGTGATTTTGAATAATTGTTTAAGGCAGATTATATAACTGATGTATGCATCATATCTTCAAATAAAATTAATGTTTTCCATATGTTGTTAAATGAGAAGTTATGAAGCATTTTTTTGTTGTTGGATTATGTCTTAAGTATGATAAATTTTATTGTTTAAATATCTACAATGCAATATCAAATTAGAGATATAATGTCTGCTTTATTCAATATACAAATAAAGATTTTTGATTTCATTGAGTGATATACCTTGTTCATAATGTCATGGTTTTTTAATTTTATAGTTGAAAAAATTGCAATCTCTTTTGTATCTAGCATGGTGTGGTTGAAAACATGTTAAATTTATACTTAGGAAAGAAAAATGATATTCTACCAGAAACATTAATGTGTTTTTTCCTTAAAAATTAACTTGGTTTGAGACATAAAAATTGGTTTTATTAGCATTTTTTAAAAAGTTTGAAAATTGACCCTAAAAAAAAAACGTTATTCCAGTAGCATCACTTTCGTTTTGAAGCTATATTTTGCATGCACGAAAATTTCGTAGTAAATTTCGTAGTCACCGCCATTTTTAAAACACGTTCAAAATTGGCACCTAAAAAAAAACCATCGTTCCAGTATACACAATTTTCGTTCGTTTTTAGCACTGTTTTTGATGTTTTTTGGGGGTTTTTGGGCGAGAGTTCCCGTTTTGAGTTTATAGTTCCCGTTTCAAAGTTTACATTGCTTAGACTAGACAAATGATTTCTCATACTTTAAATAACACTGCCATGATTCTATCAAAGTTGTAGGTAACCTTGGGTAATACACAGTCATAGCTCAAGATGGAGAAAGTTTCCTCATTGTAAAAAGACATCAAGATCAAATCTTTGGAATATCTGGTGTTGAAGATGGGATATGATCCCTCCAATATAAATGCTACTAAAGAAATTGTCAAGAAGAAAAATGCTAAGGTTTCAGCATTAAGGAAGCAACTCCAATTTCCAGCTTTAGAGGACCCAATGACTAAATAAATTGAAGAAACTGAGTGTCAGAAATCGTATATGATGAAACTCATTATGGAACAAAATCTGCAAATAAAACAGATGGAGAAACAAATGGAAAAACTTGTCAAAGAGAAATAGGAAGCTGGGAAAAAGGCCAATATTCAAATGAATGTAGTTCCTCTTGCAACAGTCCCTATAACTATAGTTTCTACCTCAGGCACAATAGCAACCCATAGTACAGTAGAAGGAGCTGAAAAGCTTGCTCAAGCTATTTAGAACTTGTCTATTAAGATAGAGGAAATCAAGAAATTGCAGGATCAGTTGAAGACACTACAACACATGAAATCAGTTGCAAACAACTCACATGTAGTTGAGCTACAGAGCGCAAGAGGTCAAATTGAGGTATTGTAGAAAGAAGTCAAAGATTCTTACATCGAAAATGCACTGGGTTTAGTAAAGGAGATTATATGGGAAGAGATCATTGAATCAATCAAATATTTCTGGCCTTATATAAGCATAATTTGTGATAAAAAAGACTTGTTGGAAAAATCTCAAGAAGCTATTGAAACTATCTCAAATGAACTTGAGGACAAGCTAGAAATAGCCACTACTATAATCAAGTTTCTGAATTCTAAAGATGATTATGAGCTTGAATAATTGGGTATTGATGATAGGACAACAACCATACTGGAAGTGAAGAAAGTTATTACAAAGAAAATTCTCATTTTTCAGTTAGAGGAAAAGTGCAACAATGTTAATGTCATAGTTCATCGTTTTTTCAGCAGGATGGAACCCTTCACCAACAAGGGTTTGTCCTCCATATTTGTGATAAATGATAAGTTAATTCCTATTTAAGACTATGTCTGCAAGCTCATAGAGGTCAAGACCAGTGCAACTACAATTTCGAATATAAAGGGTACAACAACACCAAGGCTTGTGCTAAATGCCCTCTGAGATACCTTTTTCATCCTTAATGAAATAAAACATATTTTTAGTAAAACCTACTTTTACTAAATATATAGAAATGGAAGAGGTTTATTGAAGGGTAACTAAGTTATCTATCCTAGATAATAAACATTGGGAACAATTAACTGATTTACTTAACTGAAAGAAAGATCAACAACATTCAGCATTTTGGGGAACAATCATCAACAATTCAACAACAAAATAGTGACAGATCGAATATCGGTTCATTTTTCTTGATTTTGTATTAAGCTATTTTTGTAAAATTGTTTAAGATGTTTTCTTAACACTCAACTTGTATAAATAAATCTCTTCTACGAGTTATCAAGGGTGGTACCTTTCATAAGAAATTTTGTAAAAGCATTGATGTACAAGTTGTTTCTAGATCACTGATAATAAAGTAAAGGATTTTGAATTTGGTCTCATACATTTTCATTTTCTTCCATAAGTTTTTCATTTGTTTCATTCATTTTGTTGATTCTTCATGTGTTTAAATTTTATAGAGATATCAAGTGAGAATAAATGTGTTACAGTTATTCTTAAAATTCCTTTTTGAAGTTATTATCATAGAGAGGCTAAGATATTGGACTATGTGTCTGAAAGGCTCCCTCTAAATTATAAAATTGTCAGCATCTTATGTAATCTTAAGCATAATTTGTTTAAATTTTGAACATTGGACAAAGGTTTTCCACTTATGATAATTTATCTTTCTATCTGGAATCTAAATTAATCATATCTCCTTACAATTCTTTCTACACACCTTATAAATTCAATCACTTTGTGAAGTTAAAAAGAAACCCTTTGATTATCTATTAGTACTATCTAAAAGAGTTAATACAACATTCTTACAGTTTGTCTATGTATTGGTTCTCCATAGAAACCAAAACCAAAACCCCCAAAACAAATATCTTAGATGCTCTCGCATGATCAATTGACCATTATCATCTAAGAGGAACAATAGGTCGTACGGTATTGCCTTGACTGTAGTTGCGCATAGAGGCAAGTGAGATGTCCATTTTGGTAGCAAGGGTGTGACATGTGCAACAATCCAAGGAAGGTGCATGAATGGTTCTAACACATAAAGAGTGAGGTGAGTGCGCACATTAGAAACCTATGGAAGCACATGGCTTGGAAGGGAACACAGGAGCAAATATGCATCACAAAGTGGAAAGCAAGAAAGCTAACAATCCAAAGTGATGATTAAACCAACAACAAATCTCACTAAGATTCATACATACTTATACAGAAAGAGTCCATACATGCATGCATAAGAAAACAGATACATATATCATTAGAGTAACCAAGATAGTTGAAATACAATAACAACATATGCATGAAACGTGTTGGCTATGTTATATTAAGAAGTGAAAGTTCCAATCATATAGTACAACCATGACCAACCACTAGTCTCGATAGAAGAGCACTACAATCATTGCCACCTGCTCCTCTAAAGAGATGTACTAGATCTACACTGTGGAGAAGCCAAGGCTCATTAGAATACTCTCCAAGCTTTCTCTAAGATACTCCAATCAAAAGCTTGGCTTATCAAAAGCCTCTACAATGAGTTATGAGGTTCTATTTTTAACAAAGGGTGGGATGACCCTTGACATTCCCCTTTGTCACTGTTCACCTACCCTCATGACTCTTCAAGTAATCTATGACTATTACATTCAACTATCGACACTTTGAATTCCACTTTACAAGATGTTATATACAATCTGCACATGTACCCATGTGAGACAAAATGGCTTGACCAAGCCATGCAAGACATCACTAAGACTTAGAAAACTATGGGAAGACTGACTCTTCGACATCCTCATGAT